>VBSM01000142.1:11493749-11515284 GCA_008086735.1 Cheirogaleus medius | reverse complement strand
AAAACTAATGAAGAAGTAGAAAAAAAAAGAATGGGTAACAGTATGAAAAAATTAGTTTTGAATGATCTGAGCACTTTTGCTCATTGTGTGTTTGAATTTCAGGGTGTAAAGCAGATTTTGCATTAATATTTAAGCAGCCAGTTCAAACAGGAAGATTAGTAGTGGCCAAAGTCATTTCAATCTGGGCCACTTCATATTTTGGCTTATCTGACCCAGGTAGGATGTTGCTGAGATTTGGGCAACTTGGTGGACAGTATGCAAATAAATTTAGGGCACATGTTTGAGGTGTGAGAATGGATACAAAAATAGTTCTAGAAAATTGGCCTTATTTCCCATCCAAACCCTTTGATTTTATTTGAAAATTACCCACTTTTCTAAAGAAGCTATTGCTTGTCGGTTACTCTATTCCACATGGAAAGGATGAGACAGGTTTTTTAAATGTTCAATAAATATTTATATTTAACAAATATTTACTTATTTAAAGAAAATTAATTAATGAATGGAATATATTTCAGAAAGGAAAAAAATTTTACATTATTATATGGACATCGCCCCTTCAATTAGAAGGAAATAATTTCTTCATGTATAAGTAGGAAATATATAAAGACACCAAATAAAAAGTATTATGTTGCTTCTCTATTTTATTTAACAGAGTATAAAATCAATAACAGTAAAAAAATAAACGTGTGTGTGTGTGTGTGTGGTAAAAAAATGAAACAAAACAAAACATCCTGACAAATTGAAAGTGGAGATTTGTGGTAACAGTAAATGTTTCTAGTCCAAGATCCATGTGACCATGTCACTGATAGTGGGTCGAAGACTTACTCTGACACCTGTCACTATGCCATCCCTAACTGAACTAGCCCTCTGTAAGGACCAATGGATGTTAGCATCCTCTGAAGAATGGCAACTCCTGAATTATAAACATATTCTGGGAAATCAGCAAAGGAAAAGATGATTTCCTACCTATACAAAGAAATAGGGCATTATAGGGAAATTTAAAATATTAAAGGATTTTCAATCCAAGGGAAGTATTTTCTCTGAGACAGTTCTCACGTCCTAATTATGTTACTGCTCCCTGCCAACTACTTAGAGTTTTATACAAGGATATAGAGGGGAAAGGTAAATGATTTATTTATTCTCAGGAATGCTAGTGTAGTGGAAAGAACATTGAACTGGGAGTTGTGAAACCTGGTGATCTGTTAACTGTGGCGCCAACTAGGTATGTAAATGAACTTACACGAATCATATTTTCTCTAGGTTTCAGTTTCCCTAACTATAAAATGAGGGCATTGGTCTAAATTATATTTAAGGTCCTGATGAGCTTTCTATGGTTCTTATTTCTTCTTTGTGCGTGTGTGTTTGATTTTTTTCTGACTGTTTTTTCTAAATGCTCACATACTACATTATTTAAGGTATATTTCCTTGTGGGTTTTTCTTCCCCCCCTCTGTGTCTCTTTCTTCAATATATGGGATAGGAGGATACTGACTAAGTCTGAGGGGAAGGAGGAGAAAGAAAATTAGGTACAGGAAGGGTTTATATCCCTCTCTACAAGAAAACTTAAATATAGCTACTACTGCTTTGAAAGGAATAGTTTATGTCCAAACAGCATTTTCCAGACAAGCTCTGTACTTTTTTGCCAACAGAATTCACTTTAAACTGAAGGCAGTAGACAGTTAAACAAGAGCCGGCACTGGGAACAGCTGTGAGTAGACAAGACCAGTTACTTATAAGGTACTGTTTTTCACTCATAGAAATCTTCAGGGTTCGTTTGTTTCTGGGACAAGTATTCCGTGGACATTTGACCTTTTTTTTTCCCCTCCCTCTTCACCCCGATTTTGAGAGAAAACATACTCTTTAAAATATTTTAGCTTTCGAGCTGTATTTATTATTGCTGTTAAAATTTGAAGCTACTTAGATTTTGTTTTGTTTTGTTTTGTTTTCAGGAACCAAACAGTGGTGGTGGTGTTGGTTTTATCTTAAAGCTCAGTTTAGCTTCGTTCCTTTGTCGTATCTTGTCATGTATGGTTTGTACGTTGTTTTATTGTTTGTGTTGGATAAAGAGAGAAATGCTTTAACATTACAGAATGTACGGAATGTTCTTGACTGAGTGGGGAGAGGGAGGTTAATGCATCTTCTTCTTCCTCTTGAAGCACAGAACCAGTGAAGAGCCAATCAGACAGGGGGACCCCATTGGGCAACTCCAGGCACTTTAACTGATGCAGTTGAGGCCCACGAACCTCATCACAGCTTGGTAGATCTAACCTGTAAAACATACTTTTTAGAATTGGGATTTTGCCTCCAGTTTGCTTCAATATCTGATTGTGAGTTTTAATCCTTCGTTCCCTTTATGCTCATTTACTTAAAAACAAATTTGGTAAGCCTGCTTTTTGTTTAAGTAAAGTTTATCTTAGTTTAAGCTCCTTCACCTTAAAGGAAACATTCCTTAAAAGAGTGACATTTGCAATAAGATTTTGAGTCACAGAGCTATGCAAGGGCTGCCAGAGCAGAAGGGAATAGCCCAAAGTGGCAACGAAGGAGACAGAAAGGACCCTGTGTACACCTATCACCCGGGATCCCCTCTCTCCCCAGGGGCCTGGCTGGCTCATATGTAATATTTGGCGCTGATCAATAAACAGACAATAGAGACAATTAAAGGTTTCAATATATGTAAATGTTCCAAAGAAGTGAACTTTACAAGACTACCACTGAAAACTCTAAAAGTTTTTGGAAGAATGTAGCCATTTCTGGATAATTCTCTTTACCGAGATCCACTATATGCTCTGATCTCTCTCTAGGGGGGTACTAAATGCAATTTCATGTTTTCTGAATTACTCAGCATTATCGTCATGGAGACACACTATAGAATTATTCTGAAATGCAGTGATACCTTTGGGTCTATGCTATGGTGTGTAAAGCTATTACTACTCATGAAAAAAGGTCATGGAATCACCCTGTTTTTTTGAATTCTTGTATTATTTTATGGGACATTTTGTTCCTCTTGTGTCTACCCTCTATGTCAAAGAAAAGTAACTTCTTATTAATGTGGGCAGTTTGCATAACTCTAATAACTTCCTTCACCCTCAACCACCCCTTTATAATTATTATTTATTTTGTTCTGTGAACAAAAAAGCCAGAAAAAAACACAAGTTTATAAAAAATTATATATGGTATAAGAGATAATAACTTTATCTGAGGGCCCAAGAGATTCTCATGTGAGAAAAAGTGCATGTGGCAAAGGGCATAGACACAATTACATCTATTTTGGGTGCTCAGGAGACTTTTGGTTTGTGTCCAAGTTCTTAGTTGTGTTCTGTAAGAGAGGTTGCCATGGAAGTGATTCTGGAATAAGTAACATGTTACTGCATCTTATACAGAAAGTGCTGTTTGTTCTTCTTTTTATAAAGTTACTGGAGCTATGTGTCAAGGAATCAGTGACTAACCAAATCCCAAGGGGCAGATCTAATATTAATCAAGTATTAAGTATTTTATTTTAGTCCCATTCACACACATGCTGTTCACATGCACACATAGCTGGGAAATAGCATAATAATGATTTGTAGGAAGGAGTTAGAGAAAAGGAAAAAAAAAACATTCATCTTCTAGTTTATGCAATTCTTTTATGCAGAGATTATGCTTTAGAAAAAAATGAATAAGGCAAGGGTAATTTTCTCAATGATTTTTTGATTTCCTGAACTATATTCTAACTTACTAGCAAGTTCTTTTAAGCTGAAAAATACTATACAATAATTTTATAAGCCATGTAGATTGAATTTAATAGCATAATATATGACAATATGTACTTTCTTATCTTCTAATACTTTTGTGTTGTGCATTTCAGAGTAAAAACAATCACTGATTTGTCAATGATCTTGATAATGATGGTACACACTTTTATTAATTCCACTTTTGTAATTAATCCAGTTTTATTAATTAAACTGGATATATTAGATAGATACATAAGCTATAAATTGAGTTGAGGGCAATTCTAAATTCTAACTTTAATTAGAGTCTTTTGCTAATTACCTGACCATACAACTTTATTCAGAATTACACTGTGAGGACTTTTATGTTAGAGGCCCTTTTATGTTTAAGTTTTTTGTTTTTTTTTTAAATACAAGTTTTATACAGTCACTGTGGAAATTTTTCCTGAATGTTAAAGCATCTTGTGGTGTATATGACAAACTTTTCTGTTTGAAACAATGAATTCAGGACTGCCTTTTTTCTGCAGCAATGAATTTAGGCTATGCATATGTTTGGAAACTTTGTCTAAAAATTGTCCAGAAATTTTGCTTATTTTTGCTCCCTACACCTTTAAATTAAATGGCATGATATTTGAAAATAAAATATTATTCCAATTGAAACATAGGTTTTTAAAATTGAAAATATGCTATTTGACATCAGTGCAAATAAAGCTCTTCTTCACTTGACTGAGTCTTTCATTTTCATCAAAATTTAATTTTCATGTTCATACCTTAATAGGAAATTCAACGTATTAACGGATGTGCATTTTACAATGAGAACTAAACTTAAAATTCCTGAAAAGTCAATTTCATTTTGAATATACACTTAGGAAAACTTCAATTTAGAAAGATACTTTTTTTTAAAGTGGAAGGGGAAGAAATCACTGAAATAAAGTAAAACATGTTAGTGTTCACTGATACCACCTTATAAGGTCCTTCTTAGCACAACCTTGTAAGAATTCTCCAAAAGCCTCAGAATTTGGCCCCTTGTAAACTAGATTTCGGTGAGCAAGGTTTATGGTTACCAAGGAGCTGCCAATTTTAATACTGTAGGTTGTGGACAGGGGAGAGAAGCTATTGAGATTTCTGAAGTTGTTGAAGAGAAAAAGAGATCATTGCTTTGTTCTTATAAAAATCCACATTTAGTTCATTTTCAGTTACAACATCTCAGAAAAGATGTTCAAACCCACTCATTTATGTTCTTATATATTGGCTTTTGTTTAATGTACTAAATTGGTGCTTCTGAACAATTGAAGGGGTGACATGGTCAAAGAACAAAATTCTCTTTGTATACCTTAGTTATGTGATAACTGTTTGTTGAATGACTATTACTTCCTAACCTTAAGTTAAAAGGGCATTAACAAATAAAATGATGATAAAACTGCTACATTTTATTTCCTATTTTATTATTGGAGTATTTGTTACTCAGTTTACTGCTGGGTCATGCTAAAACATGAACACTTCATTAAGCAATGCCATTTGATAAATTATGAAATCGTTATTAGCAGACAAATAATTTATAACTGTAAATCTCTATGTTGAAAAAGCATCTGGTAACTACAGTCAATAATAATTCAAAAAGTAGAGTTGAAGGACAAGAAGGTTATCAACTGTTTTCCTTTACCCTTTTATTGTTTTATTTTGCTGTAAGCATTGTGAGAACTTTTTGTATATCATTTAGACCACCTTGAAATAAAGCAGTTTATAGGTGTGTATTATTACATTCTATGGCTCTACTGTACATAATTGAACATGTCTTCCATTGTTGGGAACCTGCATTGTTTCTTCTGTAAATGAAATTAGGCTACGCATGTGTTTGTACATGTGATTTTTGCTCATTTGATTATTTTAGAACTGCAATGACTTAGAAATTAGCAAATCTTGGTCTTTTTTTTTAAAGAGTAGATAACTAAGTCAAGAAATATTACTCCTCCTCAAGAACTTTGGCTTCCAAACTTTCATTCTAATTTCTATAGTCATCCAGAAAAGGTAATGACTGGGCAATGAATTCATTCAGGGGCAGGAAGTAAAAGCATCATTTCCTTCTATCTGAGTAAGAGATCGACCACGTACCCTATTCTCTGAAAATCCCCAGGGGAATGGAAGGGTTCTCATACTAAAGAAAGCAGTCATGAGCCCATGCCAGAGCTCTTTAATATAATACTCAAGGAGTGATAAACATATAATAGCTATGGGAACATTTTAAAATAGCTGTCATTTTGTTAATGAGTACTTGCTAAAGCATTTCCTGGGCCACTGGTGTTTATGGAACTTTTAAACAAAATATTTATGAAGATGGAACCGGGACTTGCTTCATAAATTATGTCCTTTTACTTGCACCTTTTTCCTTTTCCTTAGTGAACAGCTGATGTTCAGGCCTCTGCCACCCTAAACAAACAACCACTCAACTTTCTACCACATTCTCTCTTCCTGGTGCCAAGAAAAATACCTATTTTCTGTCTCTGCTTCCTTGCCTCCCTCTAACTCCACACCCCTTTGCAGTTTGGAATTTGTTTCGACCACAATAGCGAAATGACCCCTCAGACGTTCTCATGATGGGAATTAACAGCTAAATCCAAACCGCCTTTTGTCCCTGTCTCCACCTTCTGCTCCTTCTGCCATTTGCACTGCTTACTATCATGCTCTTCTCGAAACAGTTCTGTGTTTTAACGTTTGGGATCTCGTACTAGCCTATAGCTCTATAGCTCTTCCCCTCTCTGGGACTTTGTTTTCCTTCCCTCTCTTTAGAGGGCTTCTGTCTTCTTCCCACCTTGATTTGAGTGTCTGTGTTTGTTTTGTTTCTTTTCCTTTGTTTTTCTGCCTCTGCAAATTTCATCCAGTCCCATGGCTTCAACCTAAAGCCCAATTGAGATCTCTGGTCAGCAAGATTTCTTCTAACCTCTGTGTGAGTTATAACAATTTATACAACCAGGTGCTTATTGTTGTAGAATTTTAGAAACCATATTCTTGGCATTTTTTTGTTGTTGTTGTTCTTTATCTCCATGGCCAGCATCTCGCTCAGAATTTAATTATCTTGTGTTAGCCTTCTGTCTCCACTATTTGCTCTCCCTTCCTTTCCCACCCCAATCCATCCCCTACCCATCTAGCAATTTAAAGATGACTACCTATCTATCTAGATATAGATGCACAGATATAGAGATATATAGATATATTTATACCCCAGATTTTTCAATGAGTCCTTAGTATTCATAGACTGACAAGAGCAAGGGCTGTGGAGTTGAATTTCAGAATTTGAGGCCAGCTTTGGTGCATTTGCATGTGTCATCCTCTGTGAGTTACTTAATCTTTCTAAACCTCAGTTTTCTCACATAAAATATGGTATCAATGATGGTTAGCCTGTATCAAAACCTTCTACTTGCCAGCCACAGTGCTCTATGCATTTCCTATGCATTGGTTCATTCAGCACTTAGAAGACATTTTATTAGATTTATACTAGACATTTTTGAAAAATGGAATCCAATTAATCCTAAAGAGTTTGCTTTATTCTTTGAGTTCAATTTGTTTTCTGAAGAAGTCTACACCAAAGTTAAGTTCAGATAATACCAATCACCTTGGCCAGATTGCAGGCGGTGATGAAACAAAGGGAAGTGAGTATTACATTTTACATAGACACAAATGCATCTCCTTTTTTTGTTTTTAACAAAAGGGAGCAAGAAAAGTAAAACTGAGTGTTTCTTCTTTTTAACAATTACAGACTACATAATGCAAATAAATACTTTATTCACCGTTTGTATATATTAATAGTTTTCTTTATTTATTTGTTATGACTCAATCTTAGAGTCAGAAAACAAGCAAGTGGAGTAACCAGAAACCTATCCCGACGTTTTTGACACCAGGCTGTCTCATTTGCAGACTATTTCACTTTTTCTGAATTTAAGAATCCATCAGTGCCATAGTCAAATGTAAGTGGACATACGTCAGAGTCATGACTAAGAGTCTTCAGTCGTCTGCTAATAATATTATTTCACCATAATTTTATCCTAGGGTCATAGATTTTTAATTTTTCCATAGTGACATATGCCTGTCTCTTTGAGTAGATAAACTGACCACTTTTCCTTACACCCAATATGGGTGTTTTGAAGGTTATTGTTAGTGTCTCTTCTAGTGCTTTCTCCCAGAGACTGCTACAGTTATTTCTGTCAGAGGACTTGGGTTCCTTCTTAACATCAAAGGGTTCTGTGGCTTATTTCATTTCCTTAATCAACTTATTAATTGCATAAGTATAAATGGGAAGTTACATAAATCATACAATAGGGAAGCTGCATGGGATATTAAAGATCTTGTAATTAAGACCCCACATATTTCAAATGACCCAAACAGTCCAAACTAAGTTAAGTGAGTTATCCACAATCATACAACAACTCTAGATGTGTTTTCTCTGTAAGAACCTTGCAGTCATACTGGCAACCTCTTGCAATACTAATTGCATTGCATAGCCTCAAGCTCATGGCAGGAGTAAACCAGAGCCTTCTCTTTCCTTCTGCCTCCATCTTGAGTGTCAGGAATTTTTGGAATCCAGTCTGTATTGTAGAGATCCATCTTCTTTTTCATTCATAGGAGCTGCTTTTTGGTGGGGGAAGCCAAGTCTCTCGAGACTTTCAACTTCTTCAGCTCTTGAAATGGGAATTAGTGGCATACATAAAAAATAAAATAATGAAATATTTATGAATCATCCCCAAAGTGCAACTCCAAATGCTCCACAGTGTGCTTTAAAGTCAAGTAAATCTTTGCGTCAGAAATACACTTGTACCTTTCAAAAGTATTGATGTGATGTTATAGCAGTTTTCTGATATGAAATGCTGTATCTCTTATGAACAGACACATACACATAGTAGGAGCAGTGGTTTGGGACCAACACTGCTTCTTCTGAGATGGTCTCCCTGGCTCCATCCCTCCTCTTCAGCTCCCCCAGCACCCTGCTGTGACTTTCTCTGTGCTTTGCTTTTTCACTTCTTTCTAACTGGTCCATTTTCCTAGTTCAGTTCGACTGCAAGCTCTTGGAGGGTAGGGGCTTTGTGTTCTATCTTTGTATGATCAGGGCTTAGCACAGTGCTTAACACGTGAATCCCAAATTTGAGAGTCCGGTATTGCTCTAGTCTTCTTGTTACAAAGGAGCACGTATCCTGTCTGAGGCATTTTCACACGAGGGTACGTTGAAGGATCGGCCAGCTTATCCCAGAAGACATCTGGCTAGTCAACTGGAAAGTAAAGAGGCACAGGCAACAGGACGTGAGCTTCCTTCTCTTCCCTTTGGGTAAAAGATTTCAGGGTTTTGCTCCCTCTATATTTTATTTCTTATTTGCTCAGATTTCATAATAAAGCAGATGACCCTTCAGGTGACTCATTAAACTTTGTTTATCTTAGACTCTTCACCATTTGTGGGTATCTCAGCAGTCCCTTCACATGATGGAGACTTGGACTAAATGCTGACACTTGAATATTTTGAGATGTGAACTCATGATCTACCTCCTTGCATTTGGCTTTGCTCAATTTGCATTTATTTTATGATGAATATTGCCTAAGGAAAGGGATAATTCAGAAAAAGCATTTTGGATATTTTTGTTTGGAACAGGTTTTGAGTTTCAAAAAGCTAACCCCATAAGGCCTCAGAATTCAAAATTTAAACTATAACAGCAACAATAACAACAAAATAAAACAGATCTCTTTAGCCCATCCCTAAAAAGCAGATAATGATTCTCATGCTAGTGGAACCAAAGGGGAAAATCCAAGGGGAAGAAAAGAGACTTCAACTACTTGAGGGGTGGATGGTGGGATTCTAAGTTAGGGCTCTGTGTTCTTCCATATCAACCCCCATCCATGAGCTGGGTACCTGGGGGACAGAACTGGAAACTCAGGTCAGATTGGGCAAATCTAAGAGCAGAGGAACATGTGAATCATTTCCTGTGTAGAGTGCATAGAGGCTGTAAAACTAGAATCATTTTGTTAGTGTTCTGCAGAGTGCCAGGCCATTAGAAATGGATTTCTAAGCAGACACGTCCAAAACAGCCTCCCAGGTTATACTCCTGCCCTAAGTGTAGCCAAGGAGGAGAGGTTGGAGACCCAGACCTGGAGAAGCCCGCAGCTAGACACAGGGTCTGTGGACTTAAGTCCAGGAACAGGCGTGAGGAAACCAGCATCTCGGAGATGCCCATGTTTGCAGAGAATGATGAGCATGCACCAGCTTCCCACTCTCCCCTAACCAGGATGTGGAACCCTGAATATCCCTGACATCAGATGATGCCAAGGAAAGTGGGGGCCTTAGATTATCCAAGATTAAGTTTCAGCCACCTGGCAGTATAAAGAATAAGGTAGTTATATATCTTATACACCTGATTTTGTAGACCAACATCCATCCCTTCTGCAGAAATCATATTTTTAACTTAAACCAATTATTTTTAGCTATGTATTTTGTTATATAAAACTCTGCTGTAGAAATAATGGTTTATTATCTTATCAAAAGCCTAAAATATACTTGTTTTTCTTTGAAGTTGGAGGATTTCAAGGCTAGAAAAGGTGAAGTGTAAGATTTGACCTGATTAGGTCTTGAGCATAGAGGTGAGAGGATTAGGGAATGAAAAAAGAAATCTTATAGGAGAATCTTCACTCTAGACAGCTTAATAGAGCTTCAGATCTTAGTTTACATTTCATCTAAATTCTGATCTCTAAGGATCAAAGCATTTATTATCTTTTGACTCCTTACCAATGTTATCTTAAGTGATAAAAAGCAAATGCTGAAATTTTGGCAAATGGCTAGTAAAAGGATTGTTGCTTGGCTAAAAGTGCCTTATAAAGTGAGCCCATACTGGTAATGAGTGGTCTTTACCCAAGTTCTTAAGCATAGCTAAGCTACCCCAAAAGTAACATCTGCTCCAAGCTATGAGCTCCATAGAGATCAAGACAGAAAGGAAAAAAAAATCAATTCTGGTTTCCTGAGGGTGTGGCATAATCAGAAATATATATTTGGTCTCTGTCCCCTGTTCCTGGGACACAATTCCTAAAACTCTTGAAATATCGGGAGTGATAAGAGTGTCTTTTGCATGCTAATGAGATGACTGGTAGCCGGTTCCCGAGATAGAGTATAGGGTCTGGTCTCCAGAAAGACCAAGGCTTGATTAGAGGATTGGAACTTTCAGCCCTGATCCTCACCCTCTAGGGAGGGGAGAGAGGCTGAAAGTTGAGTTAATTACCAATGGTACATAACCTAATCAATTATACCTATGTAATTGAACATCCATAAAATCCCTAAACAGATGGGGTTTGAAGAACTTCTGGGTTGGTGAACACAACGAGGTGCAAGGAGATGCATGCCCAGAGATGACATGGAAACTCTGCGGAGAATCAAAGAATAGGCAATGCTAAACAGGCCAGGCAGGCTTTTTTCCCCCTTTCCTTTTTCTTTCATTTTTCAGGAAAATCAGTCAGCAGATTGGCTGGAGTTCAGGGATAGGACTCTTTAAAACCAAAATGGAGGGGGAAGAGGTGGTAGGGGCAATGTATGTAACCCTAACAATATTTGTACCCCCATTATATGATGAAATAAAAGGAAAAAAAATAAAAATAAAAAAAATAAAACCAAAATGGTAACCAAGATACAGGCTCATTGAGCAAATGGGTATTAGATATTAGATAGGAACTAAAACACTACAAAAGCAAAAACTCAACTTACAATAGGAAAACTAAAAATCTGATGCTACAGAGTGCAGGGCAAAGCTAAGTTAGCAGTGAGAGCCCAAAAGTTGTAGAGAGAAGCAGATCATAGGTATTGGGAATCAGAGAAAGCAAGGTGTTCTGCAGGGCTATGCCTGTTCTGGACTTTTGACATTCATGCTAGGCAACTGGAAATTCTTAGGGAAATGGGGAGGTTAATGCCAACCATTCCAGTGCATTCCCTGTAATTACTGTTGCTGGAGATTACGATGGCCCCTCGCTGAGAGGCCATGTTAAGAGGATACATCGGAATCCCCTTGAGAAGTCCTATTCAACCATTACTATGGTATCAGCTCTTCTAAGACTACTGGATTCTTATATCTCTTTGTTTTAAGCTCTAAGTTAGAATATTATATTTTTATTCCCTGAGTTTTTGGCCTGTCTTCCAATGCCTTGATTTTAAATATCCTTTTCTCTTTTCCTCTCTCAATAAATCTGTGCCGATTAGATTTTTTCATTAGATGCAAAAATCACCTGAAGAACTTAAAATGCAGATTTCTGGGCCCTGTGCCCAGAGTGTCTGATGCAGTTAATCTGCTATGAGGCCCCAGAATATACATTTTAACAACAACTCTAGGTGATTATGATGCAGATGGTCCATGGACCACACTTTGAGAAGCACTGCTTTAAGTCATCTAAATGCTTTAGGAAATTTGACAATTCGCTGGCCATACTACATCTCTCAGACTGCCTCCTACTCATGTAGCAGCACAAATCATTCTTTTTCACGCCATATGTCTTGATTGGAAGCTATGAAAATGGTCCCCATAACTATATCCCTGGCCAACACATTGAAAATTTTAGGATACAATTCAGAATTCAAGACTGATTGTGTTTTGGCTGTCTTTAGTTTTACTGCATCTACAATTTTAAGGGCAGTTTATTTTTTATTGAAATTGAGACCCATCCTGAGATATGAAAATGTTTTCAATTTATACCTGAAATACAAGATTATATCTTGTTGCTCTTCCAGAGCACTCTTCCCAGAGTGAAATCTCTCTCCTAATTTATTAAAGAACTGTTCTTTTCAACCACAAACATTAAGACAGCTGCAGACTCTTGGTAGGAGTTAAAAATGAGTATTTGGGATATTTACAGTGTCTCTGGAAGAACTGGAAGCTGGGCAACAAGTAGTCATCACATATGGGAAAGATTTACATTGCCTGAGTGGGCTCAAGTTTGATGTAGTATAAATGGTATTTTCAAGCACTCCAGTTCCCCAGATTTTCCATGGCTACAGTATATGCTCTTGTCTCTACTGAGAAATATGTTAGTCTAGGGAATATTGAATAAGCATTCTTCCAGGCACTGTAGTCATCATAGCCTTTGTTTTCAGCCAAGTGGAGTGTGACTGTTTCACATATGATTTTGCTCTTCGTGAACTACATTGGAAAAAATGAAAACCTGGCCTAAAAATAAACACATTAAGCATTTAACCATTCATCAGTAAATATTTGTTATTTCTAAGGTCTGTAAGAACCAAATAGCAGGGTTATGCAGCATATTGAGAATACAGTGCTAGTCAAAACTCTTGCTGTATGCTTACCCTTTTAAACCCAACAAAGGAATAAGGAAACATAGAAAGGAAGGAACCCCATGAAATAAGGTATAAGGGCAATTGTCTGAAAAGCAGGTAGGATTAGAACTGAATGTCTATATTTTAGGAATCTCTGCAGACCTCTTAAATTTTTGTTTTTCATAATGACCTTATGATGAGTGTGTTCATTGTTGTACATTTTGCTGCTGTATCATAGATAGAGTAGGGAGGCATACTTAATGGTAAAGACAGGAGGCAATGATGTCAAATATTGCTCCCTTAGTGATTAAGATTTGAGAAGTGACCACAGAAAAGAAATTGCATGTGTTAACATACTGAGATAGTCCTGAATTGTGATCACCAACGATTTTCACCTCTCTGCTCTCCAGGCACATAAGAGAATTACACTTCTCCCCTCCTTTGAAGTTAGCTATGGTTGTGTAACCTGCTTTGGCCAATGCAAAATGAACAGATGGGATGGGCCCCACTTCCAGGTAGAGGTTTTCTGTGCCCCTGTCAGGGTCCTCATGTGCCTTCCCACTATGCTGGGGTCCTGGAGGCACGTATTGGGGTGCCTGGGTGACTTTGATGAGCTGAGGCCTCGTTGACCCACATTGACAAGTGGTGTAAGAAACAATCTCTGTTATGGAATCGTTTGTTAGGACAGCATGATTTAGAATATCTTGACTAGTACAAATGCAGACATGAAGGCAAGAAAACATTTCAAATGTTTTGATAGAAAATAGGAATTTCCCAAGTAGAGGTGGAAGTTATCAAAGTGCAATTGTGCATTGTGTGTCCCTTAATGCAGCTCAAGGGCCAGCCTAGTGAAAAGAATTGTGCTTGTTAGTGCAATTGTGGGGTCAGGTTTGAGTTGTAAGGAGCTAAAAAATGGTCCTGAAAAATTCATGTTCATGTGTATGCAAAGATCAGGTATACACAATAAAGCTGTCAGTGATGACATGGGAAAACTGACAATGGGAATAAATGGGATAGAAATTCTACTCTTCCTTTTAACAGTTCGAGCTTTTTTTTTTTTTGTATGAGCTTGAAACAATTTTATAATTAAAAATACAAATATGGGAAAATTTAATGTTATACTCCAATAAAAATCTAAAGTTTTGACAGCTTTAAAAATCTAACGTTTTGACAGCTTTGACAACTGTATTTCAGATAAAACATGATTGTCAGGATTAAGAGAATCCGGCATATGTTGGTCCTGAACGAACATTCTAATATCAAGGACGTGCAGGGAATAGGAGTCACATATGTGACCCGTATGAAAGCCAAGCCACACGTAGTCTACTCATAGCATAAACTGCTTTAAAAGACATGGCCCAGTCACCATAAATTTTTTTTAATCCAATGAAGTCTTTGAAGTATGTTACAGTATGTTTCAGTTCTTAATATATTGCAATATCTCTTAACACTCTCTCACTTCTTGCAATTGTCCCAAAACCCATCTGAACCCTCCAAAAAACTTTTTTTTTGGTCTGAAATATGGCCCATGGCCCCTCCTTTTCCTTTTTTTTTTTTTTTTTTAAAATACTTCTTTCTACTTCAAGCAGTTTCTCTCCTTGGTTGCCTCTGTTCTGTCTGCCCACTATTTCAGTTTGGCTTCATTTTCTCAGGAAATGCCTGATCCTGACGAGCTAGGATATTTCCTGTTTTAGAAATCCAAGATCATCAAGTTGATTTATTGTAGCACAATTTGAGGCTCTGTCAGACCTCATTGTCATGCATCACTGGAGTACATCAACAAATTGTATCCATCAACTAATATTTGGACTTGTTTTAACTGCTTGTCATTATTTAATTAGGCTCAAAAATGTCATTGTATGTAGGGAACCCATTGTTTTATACTATTGAAGAAATTCTTGTTGAAATAGGGTAATATTTTTTATGGCATCATAAATTAAAGACAATAAGATAAATAGAGAGTTGACAGATAGGAAAAAAGCAGGGTTAGCTCCCGGTTATATAACACCAATAAATTTTTAAAAAATGAAATTTTGTGTTAGCAGGAAGTCATAAAAGTTACAGCATACACCATTCACTACCCTCTACTTGTAGGAACATGAAATAGTACAGCATTTATTTGCTTTAAATTTGTCTAAATAGTAAGTTTAATGCCCACATTTGAGTCTGAAATATCTCCAAAATGTATATTTCAAGAAACTTCGAATTGCTCATTTCCAATAAGCTTCTGTGATGAGTAATCATTAACGAAAAAGAGGTGAGCATGTCTTCTGTTTCTAGATCTTAAAGGATTTTTTTTTTCTTAGAGATGTATGCTTTGATTTCTGGACATGGTTCTGAAATATTAGGGCTGGGAGGTTCCTAAACCCCCAAAACATAGCTCAGAAAAATAAAAATGGGATTAGTAAAAATTTTAAGCCTTATTTCCCACAGACTATTCAAAGGATAGGATAATCCTTCCTCTTTTAGTTCTATTTATGGCACCTGGCAAATTCTGCCACCACATTTTATTTTTAAACATGCCTTCAAAGTTTTAAAATGATGACCCTCAGTTTGTATATACTCTTTTTAAAAATCTCATATAAAATATGTGAGGGAATGCGATTAGGGTATTTCCTGTTACAAAAATAGAATGCTCTTATGTAGCAGTCCCCAACCTTTTTGGCTCCAGGGACTGGTTTCATGGAAGACAAGTTTTCCATGCATGGGGGCCTGGGGGTGGTTTCAGACAAATTCTCATAAGGAGCGGGCAACCTAGATCCCTCACACGCGCAGTTTACAGTAGGGTTCACGCTCCTGTGAGAATCTAATGCCGCCTCTGACCTCACGGGAGGTGGAGCTCAGGCGGTGATGCAAGTGATGGGGAGCAGCTGTAAATACCGACGAAGCTTCGCTGGCTCACCTGACACTCACCTTCTGCTGTGCGGCCAGTTCCTAACAGGCCACAGGACGGTACTGGTCCTCTGCCTGGGGGTTGGGGACCGTAGCTCTTACGTATACCTTGAAAAGAAAATATGAATAGTCCTTAAGTGTGTTTTCTTTGATATTTATCCCATATTCATGGTACACTAGATGTTGCCTAAAACATACACACAAGAAGCAGTGCCTTCCTTTTGAGAATTTATGATTCACTGTAAGCATATATAAGAAAAGGAAACAGCAAAATGATAGGTGTATAAACAAGAAGATTTCAAAGAAAATTTATTGAGATTTCCACCTGAGAAGAAAATGTTATAATTTATTTAATAGTACAAAGCAATGACTAAAAGGATTTATCATAAAACTCTTGCTATTTTCTCTAGCGAACAGTATTTCTCATGCTTGGGGGAAAAGGCATGTCCAATAGCTTAATCAAACAATCTAAATGTATATCCTAGAGAGGGCTTAAAACCATACATTCTGGAACTTTGAGGGAAAAAAAATCCTTTGTACTATATTTTCAACACAAATGTCTCTTTCCTGTTACCATTTCTACTGTTTTTGAGAGTTCTTTGAGACTACTGGAAGTAGCTGCCTTAGCCTTTATAATGCAATTTACATCTGCCGAGAGGGTATCTGAATTCTATTGAAATAATAAAGTGATGAAGTGAAATAGAGATATTAGATGCCACTGAAAATTATGTCACTGATGTTTTCAAGTAGCCTTTTTGTAATGTTACGATGCCAGTGACATAGTCAATAAAGTACAAAGAGAGAAAGAATAATCCCTAAATATAATTGTAGGATATGATGCTTTTAAAGTAGGCTTTCATCTTCAAAATGTTATTGCGAATTCTTTTATTTAAGCATTATCTTGACCCTTTTAGAAAAATTCGATTGTGTGCTCTTTTGAATGGGTAACACCAAGCCTGTACCCATGGCAGGCTGTTTCATCACCAGGTAAACAGAAGAATAGTACCCCAACCACCCTATTTCTTCCATTCCATGTAACAGTTTTTCATACTGTAATATTTTTGAAATTGGCATCTGTCTCAGAATTGATAATGTATACTGACACAGAAATTTATACAAATTTATACAAAGTTTATACAAAGTTCATACAAAGAAACCCATGTTACCACAGAGGCAAGAAAATATAGTAATAATCTAACAAACTTGTCTTCATCATTCTCTCTGTGTTGGCTTTATTTTCTCTTCCCGTTCTTCTCCTACTGAAAGGCAACATGGATTATTGGAAAGACTGTGAGTTGCAGACTCCAACAAACTAGCATTGATGCTCTGCTTGTTTGGGTTTCAGTCAATATAACTCTTTAAGTTTAAAAGTATTTATTGATCTGACTTTATGACAGATTTTACTTAGAATATTTCTGCTTTTTGTCCTTTTAATTGGAAATGTGTAGATAAGCAACAATTATTAAACGTTTGTATCCAAATTATAGTAGTTTTTCCTGTTTTTTGAGATCAGGATCTGAAACAAAGCTATTTGTGTGTTATTTTCTCAGTTGGAGAGTATCTTGGAGGAAACTTCCAGATTTTGTGTGTTTTGCATTTTCAATTTGACAACACAATTTATGACTATTCCTAAAATAGGAGAGATGTCAATTCATGTGGCATGGTAAAAATAAATCAGCTAAGAAGAAACTTCTGTATGCACATAAAATTATTGATAATAAAACTACAAAACCCAAGCTAAAAATAACTTGTGATATTTCTTTGCTTAAGGACACTCAGCTTACTGTATCTGTATCTTACATTAAATCTGCCTTTATCCATTCACACATTTTCATCTTGGATAGTCTCTGGATCAATATAAGTGCATTAACTGCTTAAGGTGTACTTGATTACTTTGATTCACCATCAGAGAGTTCCTAGAATTCCTGAGAGAAAGGCTCTCCCGCGATGTAGTGAGGTAGGCTGCAAGAAACGTGTCCCTCATAATAAATTCTTGAATCAAAGTTGTGAAATTTACCCATAGTTTACTTTTATACATATATATAATTTAGAGCAAATTTGAAGTTATCACTATAATATGATTCTTAAGTAGCTGAAGAAAAGCTTATCAGAATTTTAATTTGTGTTCATAGAGTTCGAATATCAAGTCTGTTTTTAAAAAACACATTTATAGGACTTTCTAAGATAATTTTCTCTGTGTTAGCGTTCCTATTAACTTTATGGATCTCAGTTGTATCAGAACTTTTCTAGTTCCAGTTACAAAAACTCAACTCTAGCCAATGTCAGCAAAAAACTGGAATTTATTGGATCATAAAATTGAGACGTCCCAGGGAAGCTCAGCCGTCGGGCATGGTGTATCAATCTGGGCCTGATCAGAAAGAAACCACATGGTAATTTGATCAGGCACAGTTTAATATCAAGAATTATTAACTATTAATAGAACGGGGGACTACAGTGTCAAGGGATTGGCTAGCAAGAAGTAAAAAGAACTCTAAGGAATATAGGAACAGCAGACATAAGGAGCTGCCGCTAGTCTTACAGGTGAGATGGAACACCCAGCGAACAGCCCATACTCAGGCTGAGATCAGACCTCTTTGGAGCAGGTATGGCCCTGCTCACTGGACAGCCCAGAAGTCACTGTGGTACTGTGTTCATAGAAGTTTCTGGAAGTCTTCCCTCTGGAACTTGCCTGAAATGAGTCCTCTACAGTGCCAGAAAAATTCACGGAGAGGTGTCTCACTAGAGGCACTCTGCTCCAGAACTGCCTTGGGGGTAGGGGGCAGAGTGGGAGGGAGCTGCTGGCCACTGAATGTTCTGGCCACTGTCCATGGCAGATGCTTGATGCCGAAAAAGCCGTGAGTGCTGCAGGAGCCGGCGTCAGGAAGCCGTGTGTATGCTGGAGGGGCTGGGTGCTGCCCAAACAGCACGTGCTGCAGAAGCCTACACAGCCAGCACACAGGGTCCAGGAAGCAAAATCCCCTTTCTGCTGCAGTGTCTCTCTAGCGCCCTCTACTGACAGAGCTTAACATGGTACCAGCTGGCAGAGGAAAACATTTTGTTGTGTTTATTTCAAAATATCACGGGGGTACACATGTTTTCAGTTACATGGATTGCTTTTGTTATGCTTGAGTCAGGATTATAAGTGTGCCTATCACCCAGATAGTGTTCATTGTACCCGTTGGGTAGGTTTTCGCCCATCCCCTCCTCCCTCCCCGTTCCCTCTGCTTGATTTCCACTGAGTCTTACTTCCCTCGGTGCACACGTGTGCTCATCGGTTAGTTCCAATTTAATAGAGAGTACATGTGGTGTTTGTTTTTCCATTCTTTAGATACTTCACTTAGGATCATGGTCTCCGGTTCCATCCAAATTGTTGCAGAAGACCTTAATTCATCCTTCTTCATACCTGAGTAGTATTTTATAGTATACATATACCACATTTTGTTAATCCACTCATGAACTGATGGGCACTTGGGCACCACATCTTTACAATTGTGAATTGTGCTGCAATGAACATTCGAGGGCAGGTGTCTTTTTGATAAAATGATTTCTTTTCTTTTGGTTAAATACCCAGTAGTGGGATTGCTGGATCAAATGGTAGGTCTTCTTTTTAGTTCTTTGAGGAATCTCCATACTATTTTCCATAGAGGTTTCACTAATTTGTGTCCCACTAACAGTGTATAATTGTTTCTTTCTCTGTGCATCCATGCCAGCTTCTGTTGTTTTTGGACTTTTTAATGAAAGCCATTCTCACTGGTGTAGAGTAATACCTCATTGTGGTTTTAATTTGCATTTCCCTGATCATTAGTGATATTGAGGATTTTCTCATATGTTTATTGGCCATTTGTGCATCTTCTTTTGAAAAGCTTCTCTTCATGTCTATTGCACACTTTTTAATGTTTTTTTTTCTGATTTGCTTGAGTTCTTTGTAGATTCTGGTTATTAGCCCTTTGTCAGATGTATAGTTTGTGAATATTTTCTCCCATTCTGTAGGTTGTCTGTTTGTTCTATTGATTATTTCCTTCGCTGTGCAGAGGTTGTTTTTAATTTAATCAAGTCCCATTTATTTATTTTTGTTGTTGCTGTGATTGCCTTTGGGGTCATCTTCATAAATTCTTCACCTAGGCTGTTATCGAGAAGAGTTTTTACAGCATTTTCTTCTAGAGTTCTTACGGTTTCCTGCTTTACATTTATGTCTTGTTAAATACATAAATAACATAGGATTTCCAAAGGACATACAGCTATACGATAGCACAATAAATATAGCCTCAACTTTGAAACATGGGTGGTTATGTCTCAGTCATTGATGGCCAGTCATTTTAACTATCTATAGTCTTCTAGATTTTCATTTTTCTCTTTTTTGTTGTTGTTGTTCAAGTGTAGCAATTTTAAAATGCATTAAAAAATAACAGTCTAATTGGGTGATAAATTTTCTAAACCTATATTGTACTCTCTGGTCATATCTTCCTATTATAATGCCCTCCAGATTAGTAGTAGAGGCTGTGCCCCACAAATAATGCTTTGTGTTGGATGATTGGGAAACACTAGATGAAAAAAATGTTAATAACTATATTTTGAGTGAGGTCTCATTCTACATTATGTAAAATCCTGGGAAAAACTATCAAGTCTAACTACAATTATTTAAACATTATATAAAATTTTCCATATAGTCATTATATGATGTAAGGCTTCTCTTCCATGTGACAAATAGTTGCTCTGCTGTAGGAATTTTCTTTCCAAGTAAAAAAAATGAAATGTGTATATTTACAGTATCTTCCCTTTAGGCATATGAAAAAAAAATGTTGTCTTGTGAGATTCTCTAAATAAAATAGGAGTAAACGAAGAGAATCTCTGGAACTGTTACATTTCTCTGTAGAATACTGTAGAATAATCATTTGAAGATAATGTAATTGTTCCCTGTAGATCAAAACATGTGCTTGTGTAGGCAGCAATGACTTATTCTTACAAAAGGACTGCTTATGTTCCCCTTTGGGAAATGAGACATCTCTCTCAAGGAGGCATCCTTTACCTTAGCAATACATTAGCCAGACACGTGAACCCATTATGAGTGCACCCACATATGACAGGTGTGTTTACATTACCCAAGCCCGAGAGCATGATGGAGACAGAACTCCAACACCACTTTCACTTGGGCTGGATTACTCTCATCAATAAAATCATTGTTTTTCTTCATGAACTTAAGATATACAGAAAGGCAAATGACATCTGGAAGGTGACTCGGTGGGCCTTGCCACTGAAGAATGGGCATTGGTTGGAACCAGTGTGTAATAATCAGACTAAGCTATTTCATAAAGGGGTGAACTTGGTGGTAGATTGAAATAAATAAAATTCATTAACTAGGGCACCTTCATGGACAATGTTGGATAAGAATTGATAGCATCGGCTTCTTGATTTCCAAACGTGGGCACCAATTGCTACCTAGACCTAACCAAATTACTTAACGTCTCAAAATCTCATAATAGCCGACTCTAAAGGTTGTTGTGATGATCAATTAAGATAATATACAGGTACCACCTATGTAATATTTCTCAGCAAAGATAGTTCCCTCCCTATTCACTACCTACTTCTGTTTTAAAGCCAGAAAGAATGTGGTATATGCTCACAATGGAATATTATTCAATTCTAAGAAACGACAGT
>VBSM01000142.1:11451016-11493649 GCA_008086735.1 Cheirogaleus medius | reverse complement strand
GAGCTCAGCTTAAGAGTTGAACAAGTTCATGTCCAGAGAAATAGTTGACTTATAAATGGTAAATAAAGAATAACAATACTTTAGTTTTAAATGGAAGGAATCAATACAATCAGATTTAAAGTAGTTAGTATCCAATTTGAAAAATAATTTGCATGGAAAGTCAAGGTAGTTTCAGTAGACAGCACATTGGAATGAAAAGGATCAAGGGTTCTGAGTGAGAAGGACATGGCTTGGAATTTCTGACTCTTTAGTAAAGCTTGAGGAAGTCACTTAACACACACAAATATCTGTTTTTACGTTTGCGAAACAATAATAATTATTTTAAAAATTGACAAAGGTAAAGACAAATGAGGTATTAAGGTATATAGATTATCTGATATACAGTAGAAGTTCAACATGTAGTTCTTAATGCTGCACTTTGTCGTTATGTTCATATGAACTTGAGAACACCAAGATCATATACCAGGTCTGGCTTCTCCACTTGGCCAAGGCCTTTGTGTGAGTACAAAGATAGTCGCCTCTCATAGAAGATTGTACAGTTGTACAGATAGTGCCTCTTGTAGAGGGTGAGGTTTCAATGTATTAGAGTTTTCTAAATATTAGAAAATACTATTGCTATAGAAAAGTGTGCTTAGTGTTAGTAATATTTTCCTTAACTAAAATAGAGCTTAGTTTGTTTACTGTCTAAGATGGATCCTTTCCAAGGCCTCTTGTATTCACATCTATTTGCTTATGTTTCATGGCTTAAAGCATAATTTTCCCCAAAACCTTTTTAAATGTTGAGATTATTCTGTTTCTAAAATTCATAGTCACAATATCCCTTTGCCATTGGCTGGCCCATGTTGGTTATTTAAGAGGCAGTTCACATCTCTTTCCTGTGTGATTGATTTACTTTGCACCCTACTGTGGGGTTTACATAGAGTAGCTTTGAAAACAGTGTGCCATAGCTCTTTGCATATTTTTATTAGAGTCAGAGGCTCCTAATGGTTCTGAAACATATTTTCATTAAAAATAAATATAAAACACTCCATTTACAATCCCAGGAAGAAACTATTTTTATAAATACAGAAATTATTTTAATAGAATTTTACAGAATGGGACTGTATACACTATTCAATTTAGGAAAATCTTTAAAGTTTTATAAAGTTCATTATGATGAGCTTTGTGATGAAAAAGCTTGGTATGGAAACAACTAGAGGTCTAGTTGTTTGGTCCCAGTATCTCTGGTCAGTACGTTAGTGTCTCTTTACAACAGCTCTTCCTCATCTTTGTAACAGGTCCTGTACTTATATCATCAGTTACAATTGTTGCAATAAATATATACTAAAATGTAATCTTATGTAAAATTTAGATATAAAATTCTATATAAACAAGATTTTTATGAATCACTAAAAAACACAGTATTAACTGAAAGGATATCATTTATCTTCTTTTTAAGAAAGCAAGGTAATACTACCAAATAGCATATAAGTGAATGTGGCTTATTTAAAAGAAATACATTTGGAACAGGCAACTCACAAATATAAATCAAATCACTAGGTCCAATAAAAATGTTTTTATCATATTATACCATATCACAAATTGATGGATTTCTGAGAGATCTCCATTAATTCATTTTAAAAAGATGTTGCATGTATACAAGGCTTTCTATTTTTCAAAATATTTTACTGTCTTTTATTCTAATGAAAGCTTTCTCTTCTAACTTTTTCTTGGGTTTTTCCTCTTGCAGACATTAGCTACATACAGTGTTCTGAAATTGCCAAAGAACAGACAATATTCAAATAAACACAAAACTCCCCATCTGTAATTTTTAGTTCAAAGACCCACGGAGCTTTGGAGGTGGGACAAGGTACCCACCATGGCTTTGTTGCTTTGTGTGTGTGTGTGTTAATCAGTGGCTTCTTACCATGTCTTTTCCTTTAATCTCTGGTTACAATAGGCTGCCATCTTGTTTGTAGATATATGCTGACAAAACAGGAACAAAGGTATGAGATAAAAGTTTATTTGAGCTGCAGATTTATAGCAAACATGAATGCAGATTGATTAGGGAGCCTGTGGTGAGGCTTATAGAAGAGTCACATAAAACATATATCATCTTAATACTTTTGTATTTGAAGCTGTCTGCCGGAATGCCTTCATTACTGATTATTCCTTTCGAAGTGGATGACTTTGACCAAGAATCTTGCTGTTCCCCCTGCCAACACCACCCCTTCCCTCCTTTCAAAAAGCAGTAAAGGCAAAGGTGATATTTAGGTCCTGTAGGAGTGAGTGTGGGTGGAAATGGAACAGCCCTTCGGAGCACAGTCAGGGTGATTATCCAGCCGCTTTGGTAAATTCACCCACATCTGTTCCGGAGTCATTTTTGCTGCACAAATCTGCCATTAACAAATGGCAAGGACTTTAATTAACTGAACATACCCGGGAGTGAAACTCTGATAAAATGGCACCATCTGGAATAGAAAGATGTAGAATCTTCTCCTCAGCTGTGTTGATGAGGGATTATATTAAAATTTTGTCTTGATCCCAAACGATTCCCCTGATGTTGGAGGGCTCTTTTTTTTTTTCTTTTTAGTAGCAAAAGCTTTATGATTTGAAATACTTGGCTCAGGTGTGCCACAGCATTAAAATGTAAATTTCCCGAGCTTGTATTTTTCCTCTGCCCTTTTGTTAATGCCCCATTAGCACTCATTAACTTTTCATGCTCCACAAAGAATGACGTGGATCAACTCTGAGCTTCCAGAAGAGGTCAGCCAGAACCATAGCAGGGTCCAAACTCTTGACAATTGTTCTAACAAACCTATTTGGGAATTTAGTGTAAAGTCAGATGGTCTGCCTAGAAAAATTCACTTGTGTACATAATCACAGGATTTTGGATATGACTTCAGAGCTTCCTAGCCTCTCAGAAGGTGTGGATCCCAGATTAAGTATCTCTTCTTCACTCTCTTAATTGCCTCTTGTATATATAGCATGGCGTGGAATCCCTTTCATTCCAGCAGCCTACCCCATTCTATTGCCCCGTTTGACCAGGTTTTTAAAGTTTTTCAGCAAACACGAACTTTGGATTTACAAAACTAAACTTGTTGCAATGTGGTTCAGTCTAATGGTTCCCAATTGAATATCTTCAACTCTTGACTTAAAGGAGTGAAAAATCAAAACAGTTGCAAGTCACCAATCTTGGCTTCCGCTGATCTAAGACCTAAGGTGTGTGTATGTGTGGAGGGGTATTTGAAGTGGATTCTAAGGGAAGGTACATCTAGGGGACTCTAGCACATGCTTCATAGAAGGAAGCAATGCTTTCTACCACTGAAGTTCACTGTAGCTTAGTTTGTATAGCAGGGTCATTGCTGAAAATATGTTGTTTGGCAATATTTGACAATCTGGAATTACATGGTCTGAAGTTATATATTTTACTTCTAAAGCATTTCAGAGAAGGCTTTAAGAAACAGTCCTACTGTGTCAGCTGGTCATGACATACTCATACATGTGTAACAGTTGTTCCCTATGACAGTGATTTTTTTTTTAATTAGGGGTTGGATTAGGAATTTAGGAGGAGAATGTTTCTACAATTATGTGATCCGATGTTATCAGATCCCCTGTGATCTGATAAAACAAGCACAAACATAGGTGTTAATAACATACTTTTATCAGCTCTCTCATTAAATTATTATCATTTTCATAAATTCACTTGAGTAATTTCTAGTTTTAATTTTCCACTTGTAAAATGAGAATACTAATGTAATTCAGAAATTAGGTAATTAAGAGAAAGCTTATGATTGTCCCAAAATGTGTAGCTTTTGCTACATGTGGCTTTTTCCCCATTCTGTTAACATCGGTCTGAATAAGGCTTGCATTTTTCAATGGTAGAGAAAAAAGCAAACATTGATACACTTTTTAACTTAACAGAAAACCTATATTATACTGTTCTGAAATAACTATATTTACTTTTGTAGCCAAATCAAAAGTACCCAATGTCACAAAAATGTTTCCAACTAATGCCAGTGTCTTAAGTTAGAAAGCCTTTGGTATTTCTAAAATTGTGTATCTGTAACAGTATGATGTTTTCTCCACACCTGATCCAATGCCAAACGATTCCATTGTTTTTCTAATGATCTTAAATCAAACCCTGAAATCCAAGTCACCAGGAAGTTGAATAAAAATTCAATCTTCCCCATTATTGTCCCTCCTTGCCTCATTTTTCCCACCCTAGGCATTGGGATTGTGCTAAACTTTCATAGGGGAGATTCTCAGGTCTTTAGCCCACACCAGGCTGACATGATTAATGCCCGAGACGCTTAGTGTTCCAATGCGGATGGTTCTGCTGCTTCTGTGCCAAGATCACTTCGGGCCTTGGGTCTATGTCCAACCCCAGAGCCCGGGGACCTAGAGGCTGGCTCCAGGGATTTACCATGCCACCATTCTCCTTCAGGTCTCCATGGAGTACTTTAAGAGCCACTGTTCTAGGAACCCGCCAAAGCTTCCATGACTTCCCAGTCTTGAAGGATGTGTTCTCTTACCCTGAGGTCAGCAATACCCTTCTAAGCACTTCTCTTTATCTACCCCTGCCTCCAGTTTCCCCCTCCCTAAGCCTTTATAAACACACTGTTGACCTGTCTTTCTTGGGAGTAGAAGAAATTTTCCTTACTGATGCACCCTAAAACATATTTTTATTTACTTGTTTTGGCAGATTTACATAGTTGCTTGTTGCTTCTTATAATGAAAGAGACCAGATGTTCCAGCATTCTTGTATTTTTCTCCCAGACCCCAAAATATGCTTTTTATTTCACTGTGATCCTTTTAAGAAAATTGTGTAGCAGGCATCAATATAAAGTAATGTTAAGTGTTAATGTTCAGTCAGTGTTAAGTCCTAGGCATTTTTGGAGTTTGCCATTCTAACTCGGTATCTAGGCAGGTGTTAACTTTTCAGCTCCCAGCAGGACTGCTTGGTAAATTATCTTCCTTTCAACTGCACTAATCATTGTGAAACTTTAACCTTTTTTTGGTTCATTGTGAATCTTTCAGTCATTTATCCTCTCCAATGCTCTTTAAGTTGCCTTAGGCAGGCAATATTTTGTTTGAGTTTCTTCAGATTAAGAAAGAATTATAGTATCAATTGCCAGCCTTCCTTAGCCTGTCCCAGGGGGGAGTGATCTGAAAGCTAGATTTGCAGACATTCTAAGGTATTACCTCTACTCCATCTCTTCTCTCCCTCTGCTCTTCATATGGTATTCCTAGCAGTCATCAGAGAGAATGAAGACCAAAAGAAATTATCCAGATTCTAGAATTAAAGTTGGCCCTGATGTAACAGCTCTCCCATGCCTGTTTTGAGATGTTAAATGATAGCTTTCTTTCCTGTTCTGCCATCTAAATGTCCATGTGGTAGTAATTATCTGCTTCAATTATGAAAAGAAGGAGCAACTCAGTAAAACTTTTAAAAAAATATATGTTTTCTTTGATGAGAGAAGGTGGGAGATTTTAGAAGATTAATCTATGAGCAAAAAACAAGCTCTTCTTCACACATGAACTGGAGACTATGCCTTCCTAGAAGTCAGCTCTGATGGCAGAGCTCTGCAAGGCCATGATTCTAATAATACGCATTCCATTTTGTTCTCGATCACAACTGAAGCAAAGTACAGATATACACATCAATATGCTTCATAATACAGCATAATGCAGTTGTCAGCAGCGTGGATTCTGCATTACTGCTCACAGTCCTTCCACTTAACGTGGCTGAATGGTCTTGGGCAAGTCACTGAGCTGTTTTATGCTGCAGTGTCATTTTCTGGACCTCTTTGTACCATTAAATTTTCCAGTGGTATTATAGAGAAAATCTTTTGTCCTCAACCTCTGTTATCTCATCTATTCTATTGGTGCTCTACTTTCCCAATGTAATAAATAGGTTTAATGAAAAAACTAAATTGTTTTATTACCACAAGCTAGCTTAATATCAACACTTCATTTCTTTCTTTCTTCTTTTTTGAGACAGAGTCTCACTCTGTTGCCCGGGCTAGAGTGCCGTGGCGTCAGCCTAGCTAACAGCAACCTCAAACTCCTGGGCTCAAGCAATCCTTCTGCCTCATCCTCCCGAGTAGCTGGGACTACAGGCACATGCCACCATGCCCGGCTAATTTTTTCTATATATTTTTAGTTGTCCAGCTAATTTCTTTCTAATTTTTTTTTTTTGTTAGAGATGGGGTCTTACTCTTGCTCAGGCTGGTCTTGAGCTCCTGAGCTCAAACGATCCGCCCACCTGGGTGTCCCAGAGTGCTAAGATTACAGGCGTGAGCCACTGCACCCGGCCCCAACACTTCATTTCTAACCACAGTCAAACAAAACTATGTTTTTACAATGTTGTTTCTTTTTTTATTTTTAGAGCTATAAAATTATTAAACAAATGCTCACTAGGAATGTGAGGTCTTATTGCAAACAACTAAATGTTATTTAAAATTATTAAAACAGAGAAGATAGTATGAAGGCAACATATCCATGAATCAAAACACCATAAGCATTTACTCAGTGGTTTTATTTTTAATGAGTGAATTAAAAGCTCATGGCATGTAGTACCTATACAGACATTGCCGTATTCACGAAAGGCTTGGAAATTTTCAAATGTTAAGGATTAACTATAGTTAACAGGAAAAACATATAATGCAGTCAATATATTTAATTTAATAACAAGATAAGGATTTGAACTCCATGGCTACTGGCACCTTTTCTAATGCTGAGGTCCTGTGATTTTTATGTGTCCATTGAGAAGTTTACGAGCTATTAAAAATGGCAGCATCTGAAATGATCTCTAGAGATGTAACTAGTAGCTTTGTCTCAAGATGTTGAGTTGCTGTAAAACATTTTTAATACAAATTTTTAAATTATGGAAATTTTAAGCTTCCCTCACCTTTAGCAGATGTTTCCCCACTATTTCTCACCCTAGGGGTGAGTTCACCCTGGAACGTAGAATTTTGACGAGTGCGGATGGAGACAGAGTCCTCGTCAAAGGCAGTGAGCTTCCCAGCCCAGGGGAGACTGGGGATGCAAGAGGGCTGCTCACTGTTACCTAACATCTCCATTGTCTCTTACAGTCACACTATTTTCTTAAGACAAAATTGCTCAGTAGGTTTTACCCTAACATTTCATTTTTCTGATGCTAATCCTTAAATGTTTATCATTTTATTCCACTGATAATGGAGCACAAATTGAAAATTTTGATGATGAAGATACAATCCTAGTTAAAAGCAATTATTTGCAGATTGGAGAAAATCTCACCTATTGTGTTATTATATGGATAAGTTCACGATCATCAGAAAGGTGCAGAGAAAAATCAATTACATGTACTACATGCAAAATGGATTTTTGCGTCTTTTTCAAATATGGTCACATTACTTTTCTGTGCAGAATATATGTGTATAGAGAAATAAAGGCTGCTGACATAATTAGTATTTTCTACCTTTATGATAAATGTGTTTTCTAATTAAGTATCACAGCTCCAAGTAGGTGAGAATTTGTCATCTTTCCAAAAAGTCACTTTTATATGTCTCTTATAACATGATTACTGGATAATAATAGCTAATTAAAATAAAGTTTGCTGTTTATAAGGCACATTTCTAGCATAGATTTATGGGGGTTTTAATAACTACAAAAGTGATATCTTGAATTTAATGCTATTCTTATACCATCCATTAATTTCCAAAGAAAGAAGCAAATTGACACTCCATTCAGACTCTAGATAAATATAACAGAACATTTGGAACTCTAACGTGGATTTTTTTCCCATCAAAAAATATCTTCTCCTGCTTTAAGGAAACCACGCTCATCCTTCACAATAAAACCCAGATCCTCCAGTTTGTCACAAAAGGAGAGTCTCACATAGGGACTCATAGTTCCAGTTATTTTCCCCTGATTTTCTTGAGTGTTTTTTTCCCTTCAGGGAATATGTTTCCATTAACTATTTTCTTTCATCACTATGATGACTTCACAGGGCCTCTTGCTTTCATATTTTATCAATACAGCCTTCCTGATTATAGCCAATAGAACGCCTGGTACAAGGCTGGATTCTTACAAAAGACCCAGGGAAGGCAAAGGAGATAACAAGCAACTGAAGCATCAGGCTATGAAATACACCTGCTCTCCAGGGTGACCTGCCTCGATGATACCATGGCCCCTTTTCTGCCTCAGTGTTGTTGGTGTTACCTTAGGACCTATCACTTAGGAGACTTTTCCAAGACTTCTGTATTTCTCAAGGTTTATACCCAAGTCTGAGAGCCAGAGAATAGTTTCTTTTCATTCTCTCTTTAAGAGCCTTCCTCTGTATTTATTTTCTTTTCAAAGGAAATTTATGATAGTCACGGTCTTCATTAAATAACCATCAGAAATAGTCATGCTCTTCATTGGAAAGACTATGACTGAAGACCATTGCAATGGTAACTACCTTGGTATACCTAGTGCACCCAACATTCACCTAGGAGGTGTGCACAGGAGCAACAGGGAAGCAGTTCATTTTGATTTCTCCATAAACTGCCGTGCTTTGATTAACTGGAGCAATAGAGCTATAACAGTGGAAAAAAAGTTTTAAAAAAAACCTAACTACCTGAATAGGGTTCATGAGACAAAACTTTTTAGTAAAGTAGAATAACAACCAAATGGAGAATCTTATTGTGTTTTCTAGGCCTGACTCATGTGGTCAATATCTGTGTGAATTTGGGCAAAAGACTTTTTGTCAAGGGTGTTAGTTTTCTCTATTGTAAAATTCCTACAGTCTTTTTCATTTCATATCTGTGAGTTATAATTCTTCAAAATGAAAGATGCCTAAATAATTATAAGTCTTTCTTGATAGGGGTCTATCATATCCTTTTCTATGTTAATTGTGAAAGAACAATTTTATTTGTTTTTTTCTCCACCCCCCCTCCAGCTTTATTGAGGTATAATTGACAAATAAGGATTGTATTAATATATATTTATGGTCTACAGCCTGATGTTTTTGTACATGTAGAAATTGTGAAATGATTACTACATTCAAGCTAATTAACATATCCACAAATTCAGATAGTTATGTATTTTTTGTGGTAAGAACATTTCAGATCTACGTTCTTAGTAAATTTCAAGTATACAATGCAACGTTTTTAAGTACAATTATGATGTTCATTATATTACCCAAATTTATTCATCCTGCCTAACTGTAACTTTATACCCTTTGACCAAGATCTCATTTTTCCCACTCCCCAGCCCTTGGAAACCACCATTCTACTCTCTGCTTTTATGAGTTTGATATTTTTAGTTTCCACATATTAGTGAGATCATGCAGTATCTGTCTTTCTGTGTCTGGCTTATTTTACTTAGCATAGTGTCTTCCAGGTTCATTCATATTGTCACAAATGATAAAATTTCCTTCTTTTTAAGACTGAACAATATTCCATTGGGGGTGTGTGTGTATGTGTGTATATCACATTTTCTTTGCCCTTTCATCCATCAGTGTACACTTAGGCTGATTTCATATCTTAGCTATTGTGGATAATGCTGCAATAAACATGGGAGTAAATATAATCTCTTCAAGACACTGATTTTATTTTCTTTGGCTATATACCCAGAAGTGAGATTGCTGGATCATATGGTGGTTGTATTTTTTTTTTAAGAACTTTCATACTGGTTTCTATAATGACTATACCAATATATATTCTAACTGACAGCACAAAGTTTTCTCTTTTCTCTACATCCTCCCCAACACTTGTTATTTTTTGTTTTTTTGATCACAGCCATTCTAATAGATGTGAAGTGATGATTCATTGTGCTTTTGACTTGCATTTCCCTGATAATTAGTGATATTGAATGCCTTTCCATGTATCTGTTGGCCATTTGCATGTCTTTTTTAGAGAAATGTCTATTCAGGTCTTTTGCATACTTGTTAATTAGGTCATTTGTCTTCTTCATATTGAGTTGTTTGGGTTCCTCATATGTTTTGGATATTAACTCCTTAGCAAATGTATGATTTGGAAAATTTTCTCCCATTCTGTAGGTTGTCTCTTCACTCTGTTGATTATTTCCTTTTCTATAAAGAAACTTTTTAGTTTGATGCCATCCTATTTGTCTATTTTGCTTTTGTTGGCCGTGCTTTAGAGGCCATATCCAAAAAATTTTTGCCCAGACCGATGTCAAAAAGCTTTTTTCCTATGTTTTCTTCTAGTAGTCTTACAGTTTCAGGTCTTATGTCTAAGTCTTTAATCCATTTTGAGTTGAATTTTGTATATGGTGTGAGAGAAGGGATCAATTTTATTTTTCTGCATATGGATATCCAGTTTTCTGTGTCCATCATATTCTTAAATGAGAAATAAATGATGTGTTCAAGTTAGGAGAAGACATCATGCAATGTGTGAAAACATGTTGGATTGTTTAGTTGATAAATAATAGCTGAAAAGTGGCAGTATTCCCACAAAATTTATTTTATCAGGATTAAGAGTTCACATCTGGTTATGTTATTAAAACTAAGTATAAACAGTGCAGTGAAAGTAATGTTTTCAATGTAAAGAATTTACTGAGGTATTTAATACAAAATTTCAGGCCTGTACCCCAGATCCTGGGATCTGGCTTAGGATCTGTCTCTGCTACGTATTGCTTTGTTTTGATGAAATTTTTAAGGTTAGCATGATCTGTATCTGGTGTGCTCACCATCTTAACTTTTAAAATTTAAGTCCCTGTTTCTCCTTAGACTTGAGCTAAGAAAACATTACAATACTGGTCATTTACTAGATTTTATTGATATTGTCATAGAGTGATATTGAATTTTCCTAAGCCTACTTTTCCTTATCTATAGAATGAAAATAATTATACTCACTAAGTCATTGGTCCATGATTAGTTTTTTTTCCTTCAGAAAAATGATGACGTCAAAGCGTAAACTTCTTATGTCACATAGGTTCTTTTCATTCTCTTGACCGTTTTAGCCTAATTTGAGACCACGCAAATCAGGAAAAAAGGTGCAAGACTACAGTAGGGAGTGATTGGTTTTAGCATCAAAAGAGCCCCAACTAGGTGTCAGCTGGTCCCTTTAAATGCATCTCTCTGCTTCTAATATTACTGACCAAAACATTCAGAACTTGGGTGAGAAGGTGAAAACTAGTCATAGGTAATATATCTTCTCATTGGATGTGGCTCCACTTTTAAATTTCTTCCCTACAGTGGATGTTCTTCCTCCCCAGTGAAATTGTTCTTCTGTTGGTTTTCTTCTCTGCAGCCATTAACATTTATTGATTTGCTGTTGTGAGTAGAGATGTTTATTGCCACCACTATTGCCTCTACCTACTTGTTTATTCCTCATCTTCCCTTCTCTTGCAAGATGTCATAGCAACTCTCTTCATAACAGATTGCTTGCTACTATAGAGATATTTTTTTAATGGGAAATGTCATGGAGCTTGTGGAGGGAGGTAGTTATCAGAAGATATATTTTGAGAACCACAATTTAGCCAGTTTGAAAAGTTGTGCAGCTGCAAAAGCCGTATGAACATGCTTCTGAATTCATTTTTAATGTGTCATTCCTCTATCTTTTGCTTTATGAATAAATATCAGTATGAACTGATGGCCATATGCCTTTCTATTGTGTTATACTTAGAATTGCCTGGCAGTAAAAGTCATGGTGTTCATTTAAAAAATCAATGTCATGCCAAATTCATAAAATTTAGTGGAGATTATCACATAATAACAACTCTTTAAATTCTCAGTTCACATGTGATTTCCAGTGTATCTGATTGGAATATCATTTGACAGTTACGGAAATTGAAACAGAGAGGGAGGTGATTTGCCCAAGGTTGCTCAGGTGGGAAGTGGCAGAGTCTAGCTGATTCCCATTCCAGTGTTTTTTCCATCATTTGCTGCTGATACTTGGTGGTACTCAGGTTTTCCTTATTTCTCCAATTCCCTTTATCAAAATTTGCAATAGTAGAGAATAGTAAAGTGAGTTTTATGTGTGTGTGTATATATATATATATATATGCAAATTTTAAAAATGTTAAGGAAGTTCTGAATATGCAGATTTTATATCCTTAAGAATAGACTAGCATTCTCATCTTTTATATAATGTGTTTTTATAGACTTATAGAACTAAAATCTTGCCTTCTGTTTGAAAGTAATTCCTTAAAACTGCTCTTTGACATAGTTAAATTAAGTTCATCTTAAGAAAGCAAGTTTATATATGACTACAAACTTATTTTCATTGTTGTAATATATTCTATGTTTTCTAGGTTAAATGTGGATAATATGAGCACATTGAGCGACAAGTATCAAAATAACAGTTTTAAAATCACTCTTGATACTATAAAATGTAAAATGTAAATAATTTTAAAATGCTTCTTACAGTGAATAAATGATTTATGAATCGCAGCATAGAAACAATGTTGTCTTCTATTATTAATTTTTAATGAATTGTTTTTATATTGGAAGATGTACTTTGAAACCTTCAAAGGATCCATGCATGGAATTTATCCAATAGACTATAATGGGTTTTTTGAAATGGTGACATATATGTTTTAGTAAATAATTAGAATGTGTAAGTAGTCATTTAGGACTTATCATTATGTATAAATGAAACTGTCATTCATGCAAACATGAGCATCAAATTGTATGTATTTAATAATTGCTCCATAGGGATAAATGTTAGTCCCTGTCTGAGGGATAAAAATAAGCACAGTTACAAAATAGCTCAACCTTGGACCAGCAGCACATGGAAAATTATTATATGGATTAAAGTATCCAACAGAATTTATAACAAATAATTATAAATGTGCTTACACCAATCCTCTATCTCACAAAGAGATGTTTTAAAACTAACATAGCTAGTTTTTTCTACCTAAAGACAATGCTCCCAATAAAAATAGACTTTTTGACCCAGTAATCTATTTTTCTACAAATTTTTCCTAAGATTTTGAAAAAGAAATTTGAAGAAAAAAATGGTTTTAGTAGTATAATAGCTAATTTTCCAAAAAGTAACTAGAAATGATCAAAGTTGTGCCCCCAAATAGGGGGCAACAAGTTGATTGTTAAAAAGAAATCAAAATATATTTTTCTAAAAACCTCTGGACTCTTTATAAAAGTTAACTTGCCTAGTAAATACCCTGTAGAAGTTTTCTCAGTAATCTGTATTCTTGCCTTCCCTAGTCTCACTATATACAACCAAATATTATTTTCTTTCTTTTTCTGAGAAACTTATAATAAGTTAACTAATTTACTCAGAATATGGGACTCTAGGCCATGTAAGCCATGATTCTAATTCTAACTCCACCACTGACTTATTAACAGTGTGCAGGCTAATTATTCTCATTTATGAATAGAGAATCATAGCGGCTACCTCATAGGATTATTACGAGAATTAACCAGGATAATATTCCTAAAGTTTCTAGTCCTGTGTGTCTCATCAGACAGGTGGTCACATTGTTTGTTCCTTCCCTATTCTCCACCTGTCTCTCTATCCTGTTCTCCTCCTCCCTGATGATGCATAAGTAATGGTAGGAAAATTAGCATGAACGCCCAGATGCATTTGTTACTGAATTAACTCAGCAGTGAACTTGGCATTCCAGCTCCAACCTTTCCCCTTCATTAACCCCCTTTCCCCTGAAACACAGGAGTACACCAGGACACAGAGCGAACCACGGGACCAGCCATGCACACGGGCATTTTCTATCAGGGTTTTAACTGGTCTAGTTCAGCCTCAAAAACTAGACAGAGCTCATGTTGCTCACAATTAACTGACTCTGGCCATGTGGTGGCTGCCATCAAGATCTGCCACAAAGAGGACAGCAGTCCAATAAAATCGTGAATTCTATTTATAGCCCACTTGAACAAGTACTTTCCTTGAAGCTCAAGGAATCCTCCTTGGAAACACAGAAAGTAATTCACTAGTCCCAGGGCTAACTAGGGCAATTGTAGGGAGAAGAAAAGGCACCAAGCACAATTTTTCCAGGACTCTACATATAGAAAGGAGTTTATCCTACATATTGTCCTATGCCACCCTCACGCTGCCAGCCAAGAAAGTAGACAAAGCAGGTGCTAGCAACAAATTCCTGTTTTATAGATTACAAAACTGATACCTAGGAGATTAGATAAATCACTACTGAACAGTGGTGGTTGGAGTGGAGGAAAAAGAAAAATATCTAAAGAGTAAGAATAATTTCTTGTTCATGTAATCAATATAAAATTCAGTCAATAATTATTTACCTATAAGAAAAAATATACAACTAAAAAGAAATAATGTTTCATAAGGTACTTGCAAACTTAAAAATTATTCTTTCTCCACTTGTGAGAAGAGCATCAAAATATGAGAAATGAAAACAGAGAGAATCCTCAGGGAAACATTTACGAACATGTTTGTATATGTTTATAACATACATACAGAGTGATTATATTTTAGGCAAGAAACGCCTTTTTGAAGACCCCCGAGATTAAAATGCGCTTGAGCCAAGACTAATCTGAAAAAGACGGTAAGAATTTTTATGAGAAATTATAATTGACTCTGTCAGTTAGCTGTGAAATAAATAGGTCTTTACTATTTTTTTTTTAATATGGGAGTTGCCTGCACAATTCCAGCATAGACACCAAAACACAAGGCTTTATGAATATGAGTTCGTTTATGGACCAGAAATCATTTTACTCTTAAAAGAATCATTTTGATTTTGGCAAATGCTTTTATTTTCTTTAAGCCCTGCTACCTGGAAAAGATAAGCAAAAACTTTTTGGCTTGAGAAGGATACATGGGAAATTAGAATAGCTACAGAGAAGTCTGTACGTGTGTGTGTATGTGTGTGTGTGTGAGAGAGAGAGAGGGAATGAGAGAGAGAATGAGAGAGAATGCCCCTGGTTAGCTGATTGGCTCAGTGCCATTTGCGATTCTCAGATTTACTGCTTCTCTGATCTCTTATTACCCCAGCTCTGATTTATGGAGCTCAGAGTCTCTTGAAAGGCAAGGTGTCTGGAGTTTAGGGTCTTTCTGTGACAGCCCCTCCTTTTCCCCACACACTCTTTTTGCTTGTGGTCCCCTTGGAGTGACCTTGCAGGGCTTCCCGTTTTCACCTGGGCTCAGTAGCTGGCGAGCCCACTCGTGCTGGGGAGCGAGCTGGGAGTTCCCATTCCTGGGTGATGGAGTCATGGGAGAAACTGCAGTGAGCAAGCACAGTGGGACCTGGGTCGGCTTCACTGTGCTTTAAGCGGCTCAGGACAGAGCAGCTGCTCTGTCTCCCAGCCTGCAAGTGCAGCCTGCATTTGTCACTGACCACTGAAGTGTGTGTTTGTGCAAGGTGAGAGCTGGGTGCTTTTTTCCCTTAATTTGGAAACAAACTGCCAGGTATTGCTGTTGATTGTGTTTGATAATCTGGATATATTTCTATCACCGCAAGTTCAGGACCTAGGCTATGTGTGGTTTTTATTTATTCCCTGTTCTCTGTCACGATCCATTCAGCTCTCCACGCCGTCCAAACTGTGGCAACAGATTGGACACAGTGCTGCTCTTCCACTCTGAAATGCGATCGTTCTAGTGCTGCTCTCTTGCATTCTTTCATTAATTGCTGCTGCCAAATGATATAGCCGTTTGTATATAGAATTTCAGTGCTAATATGAAGACGTATGAAAACTGCTTCTGACAGAAATCTAAATTGCTGGTTTTTTTTAATACTTGCTTTGGTATATTCTTTGCTTCACCCACATTTTAGTGGCTGAAACTTTCGAGAGAGTAGAATGCTGTGGGTCTGATCTGATGATAAAAGTAGTGGGAGTTTTCTGTGTATTTGCTCATCAAAATGAAAACTTCTGCCTGGCCATTTGTGTGTGTGTGTGTGTGTGTGTGTGTGTGTGATTTTTAACAATATGTTTGAGAACCAAAAGAAAACAAAATAATACTTGCTATCTTTTGATGTATTTATACTTAATGAATCTATAAAGCTTTTGTTATTAGCATATTTGAGTTTTGTAACTTAACATTCTGTGTACACAAAGACAATACAACTACTGGGTAGGCTTGTGAAAGTGTGTGGGAACCCCGAGCCTTACTCTCTGTGAGTATGTACAGTTGGAATCAAAACCATGCTCCTGGGTAAACAGACAGGCCTTAAGCATGAACCAATATTGTATGTAAGCTCCTTAAGTGGACTCATTAAATATATAAAGATATAAATAATATTTACATTGTTTTATTGTATCTAAATAGATACATAGGAGGTTTGTATTCATGAAACACATATTCTAAAAAGGGAGAAAGTATGGGAATTTGGTATTCTGTAAGTAGGGTAAGAACAAGTTAGAATATCTATCAAATGTAAAAATGAAGAAAAAGATAATGCATTTAAATGAGGAATAATTATGAAGGAATACCAAACAGTACTCCAACTGCTCAGATTTTTGCCTGATGAAAGAATAATAGCATACTTAAGGAAATTCAGAGTCAGCAGAAATGAAGTCAAGGATGAAGGTTCTTTATAAAATAGGTTGTCAACCTGTGCGATGTACTTGTATGTCTTAATTAAGTTGAATTTTGTTGCTGAGATTTATAAAATTAGAAGAAAAAAGTAAATTTTAAAATTTTATTTAAAATTGATCTCCATTTCAGTAGACTTTGAAAACTAATAAAGTAGAATAAGTTTTATTAAAACTTAGTGAACATTAAAATTATTCAGAACAATTAACGAGTAACATACCATATCAAAATTATCTGTCCCACTCTTGAATTATGTCAGTGTAGAAAGAAGATTCTAATACTCTAAACTAGAATGTCACCTCTTTCTACATACATATTAACTACTAAGTTCCTTGTACACTCTCTTCATGGTTTCTTGCTCTCTGACTCTGTGAGAAAACTGTGAAATGGTGAGCAGAAAACACCTGAGACTAACATTGTCATGCTTTCTTTGTAAGTTAAGAACAATAGTTCCATTTCAAAGATGTGGAACTTGATGTATACAAAGGATTGATGATTGGCATTTCCATATGGGAAATGTACTGAATTGTCTATTCTGCCATGATCTAAAATTTGACTACTTCATTAAAAGTGTTTAACATGACTTTATCACCATGACTGAAAAGACATGCAGGAGCCTCCCTATCACTGTTTTACAAACACGAGAATATTCGTATCTCTATGATGATTATAGTCCAGTATGTTCAAATGGGGTGTTCATGTGTACCCATGGTCTTCTTGCATGCAAAAAGACTAGAAAGTTAGTCACCTGTTTGATGAACCATAATCAATGTAAACAGTGAGGAAAAGCCTTGAATAGTGTCTGTGTTTATTCTTTAGATAACTAGCTTACTGCAACATGCAAAGAGGTTTAAAAAGGTTTAGAGATTATAGGGACTGACCTCTAAGCACATGCCAGTCTGTTCAAACACATTAACTTCTGTGCAATTAAGTGCTCCTAGTTAAGGGAAAAAGATTAGCCTTGATTTATATATTTGATAAGCATCTCTAATTTTCTGAAATGCTTAAACTTTTTAACACTTTGTATCCTTGCTGCCTGCCTCTTTTCCTTCTTTCAGTCTTAGACTTTTATTCTAGACTTTAGATTTACTAAGTTCTTAATTTACTAAACCTTCTTTCTTTTGACCTATGCTCAATCTTTATAGCTTGGTCAAGAAAGCAGTTTGGATTTATCTTTTGGGACCACCATGAGATCAAGAGATTACTGCCCACTGTCTGAGCAGAAAAATGGGGTATTTAGCGGGAAAGAATGGGATAAATGGCTACCAGGCACGCAATGGCTGTCCACTCTGCCTAGAATCTCTGCTATTCACGTTTTTTTACCCATCTACTCTGTCGCTAAGCTTGGAAACCTACATCAACAACTGTTTACACATACTGACATAGCTACACTTTTACAGAGAGTTTTGGTAAACAGAGATTAAACATGATTTGTAGTACATGGGGGTGGCTTAAAGCACTATCAGTAGTTTTTGTGTCTCTTTCCCTTAGCCACTAAGTTCTGTTTTGCCTACTGACTCTTCCCAAAGTAGTATAGATTCAGATAAAGTAAGGAGCATTCACACAACTTTTAACTATCACTTCTAGATTCCTTAAACTAGGCCTAGGTTGTTTGGAGAGAAGGAAGGTGGAAGGCAGGACATGTGATAGGATTGTTCCTCTGGTAGATGTCCCCCTGAGGCCACACAGTGTTCTGACAGATACTGGGTCCTTAGTGGACCCCTGGACTGCAGAGACTTGGCCACTGGAATGGGAGCAGATGGCTACAGGTGAGTCTCCACTGGAGACAGGAACTATAACCATTTCCTGCAAGTCTGCTAATTTATCTTGAATTCAGTGTGTCTTCTAAGAAAATAGAATGCATAGAGTCTGGTTGCTGAAAGATTGCCCTAGATCATGACTGCTATCACCTTGGCTACCACAGGAGGTTCGTACCAAAGTTATTATCTCAAATATGTATTATTGCAATCAATACGATTCCTGTTTCTTAAACATTTATTTCTACTAGGGCAGGCTTCAAACCTCACCAGGTTGCCCTTAATAGCTACCAGTCACCATACATAACAAATAACTTTTAAAAAATACTAATAACCAATTAAATATAAACTCTTTACATTTTACTAGCCCCCAAATTGTTATCAATATGTATTTCAAATAATCTTTAAGACAACGTTATTACAACTTCCAAATATTTCTAATTGGCAAAGAACCATCAAAGGAAATTATCACAAAGTTTCCTGTGGTAGGCATATTGTACCTTAAGGGAATTTCCAGGAATTCTACTCCAATATATTAAAATCAATACAACAATACTTATATATACCCTCTTGTAATGGAATATTTTAAAGATCAGCATGCTTTGAACATTTCGATTATAAAGTATAAAACAAATTGTAGCCTGTCCCTTCTCCAACTCTTATTCTTTTATAGAATGGGGTTTTACTTGACTGATAAGTCTTATCAGAACACACAAATGTGTTCAGAGGGATAATTTTGTAGCTAGTAAAATATGTTGATTATTTTGCTTAAACAAAAGCTGAATCCCCTATCACTTAACACATTCATTACCAGCCATGCCTTTAAAGGCAAACATAAAATATATCAAAAGACATATACAGAGTAGCAATTCAGTTTTCAGCTGAACTGGCAAAATTGTCGTTCATAATGTCCCTACTTCTCCAATAAGCAACAATGTACACAGGTATCAAAGAACTTTTAAACAGTTGACTAAGATAATTAACTTAAAAATGAGAATAGAATAACATCTGTTGAAAACAGCCTGTAATCAAAGAGACCTTAAAACATTGCTTTTTCCCTTGTATTAATATTTTTCCTTTCCACTTTTTAAACATTTAAGAAAGGAGAGAGTATATATATATATGGTGTTTCAAAGGAACTTGATTTTTTTAAATCTCCTTATTTAGTTTCTCCATTGTAGTTATTAAAATTCTCCACTGGAATTTCATGTGTAATCAAATGTAGAACTTCAAAACAGTAGGGGAAGAATGAATGAGTCAATAAGAGGTATTGAATATTAGTACAAGATAGCCATTTAGAAAAAAAGAGTTTATCTCTTATGCCAAAATAGATTCTAAAGGAGATGAAACTTTAGATATAAAATATGATATTACCAGCATGCTAGAAGGCTTTGGTGTGCTCACTTGCACAGGGTAGATGCTATACCTACCTGTCACTACACAGCCATGAGCAAGGGTGGAAATGGCATCCTGTCACCTGGGGGATACCTGGTGTGGTGGCCGTCATGGCAGTTACCACAGCAGAAGGAAGGTGTCGAAAGTGAGCCTTTCTGTGTACCATCTACCTCAGCGTTCTCTATGTCTTTCAGGCTTCCAAGCTTCCGGGAGGAAGGAAAGAAAAGAAGGTATAAATGCAAATCACTAATTTCTTTTTTAATTGCAAAGCTGTTGCCTATGTTTTATGCTGGGGCCAGACAAGCATTAAGAAAATAATGTAGACTGATATCTTGCTCTTAACTTTCCCGATTCCAAAATCTGACGTTTGATTGAGGCCTCAAAGTGGCATCACTCTCTGTGGTATCTGTAGATTTCTGATCTGCGATTTCCACTGGTGGGACAATGGAATGACCCCACCGTCAGCTATGTGCTGGCCCTTCAGAGCTGCTAGCGGACTGGACTGAACTGATTCCAGAAGCTGTCCAGGGACGTGTGCTCGGTGAAGAGCAAGAGGGCTTCATTTGGAAAGGTTGTCTTTAGGGTCTGTAGATTCCTTTTTCTTTTTCACTTCCTGTTCCTCCAGTTAATTTCTTTATCCTGGAATTCCTCACCTCCCATGACCTCCCTTACCTTTTCACACCATCCTCTGACCTAGATAAAAGAACACTTATGTCATTCACGCTAAGTTTCTCAGACTGGCAGGCTATTTAGAGCAATGTGCAGTGTTCCTAGCAACAGATTAAGGCAAATCCGCAGAACTTCAAAAGCCTGCAGGCATTGAAAAATCACAGAGGACTACCCAGTTATATTTGGAATTTCTGCTTTGTGGCTCTGTATTAGCCAAGAAACCCAGAAAGTTTTTAAACTTTTGAAATTTATTATTAATGGAAACTTGGAAAGTACAATCAATTTTCTAAAATAGTCATGACTAATTTAGTCAAGGTGTTGAGAATGAAGGCCAAATGTGTCTAGGCTAACTTTTTAAGTAGCATATTTAAAGTTCACTAGAAGTCACACAAAAGTGATTTTAACTATCAGAAATATTTTATATTAATTAAGAAATATTTTATATTATTTAAGAACATAAGATATCAGATCAGCTAGACCTGTTTTCAAATCTGTGACCAAGTTGTTTGACTATGATAAAGTTATTTAACCTTTTTAAGCCTCAGTTTTCACATCTGTAGATTAGCATAATATTGAGAAGTTGAAGTGATAAAATATGTGCATATGGATTTGTCTATAGTAGAAGAAATAATAAAAATCTAATCTGTGAATGGAGATATTTTAGCAAATAAGATTACAATGATTTTGTGGAGTGAGTTTTTAAAAATTTTTTATTGTAATTTTTATTTATTTATTTATGTTGAGATGGAATCTCACTTTGTCACTCTGGCTAGAGTGCAGTGGCATCATCATAGCTCACTACAACCTCAAACTCCTGGGCTCAAGTGATCCTCCTGCCTCAGCCTCCAAGTAGCTGAGACTACAGGTGTGCACCACCAGTCCCAGCTAATTTTTTCTATTTTTAGTAGAGATGGGGGTCTCACTCTTGCTCTGGCTGATCTTGAACTCCTGAGCTCAAACAATCCCCCCTCCTTGGCCTCCTAGAGTGCTAGGATTATAGGTCTGAGTCACCATGCCCAGCCAGGAGTCAGTTTTTTTCTACCTCAAGAGAAAAAGTTGGGGGGAAGTCGTTAGAGAGAACGAGAGAAAAAACAAACAGGAGATAAAATAGGGTAAATTTGACTATCACAAAATGGAGATTGCATTGTCATTGTGTGTGATACACAAAATGGGAGGCCCCTTCCATGGGTCCTAACACAATATCTTACTCATAGCAGGTGTTTATTTATGTGTGATAAATGAATGTATGAGGGAAAGAATGAGATGGCAACCGTAACGGTGAAAGAAAATGGAAGATTGCGTAGAAGAATATTTAAAACACCTCCAAGATTTCCTATCTGAAGTACATGGTATTGGTTAGATTTGTCTATAATACTCAACTCTCTTCCCCACCCCTATATGAGACAATGAACCAAAAAGAACAGCTATGCTGATTATACCATGTATTCTTTATCGCTGTCTGTAAAGAAAAGCAAGTGAGAAACCAGTGTTCATTGTACAAGCAAAGGCAATGACACACTATCAACTCAGAGAGAAGGAGCTCTGTAAGGTCAGCATGGTTTCCAGTAGAAATCAAGGGGTGAACAGAGAGTCCAAACTGGAAAGGCCATTCATCTTAAAGAAATGTCAAGATGAAATGAGGCCCTCAACATAGAGTAGCTTTTGGTATTTGGTAAGCGACAAATATTTATAGTCCTTTGTTTTGCAAGATATTTTGTTTCCCCAAACCTTGCCATAAAATGCCAGTAACTCCTCCATTTATTTCAAAACCCAAACATATCTACACTTTCCAAAGACTCCCAAGAAAGTGCTTCTCCAGCTAATAAAACTTAGAGTACAAAAAATGGAATAAGCCCTATTCAGATATAGTATAATGGCCAAGTATCAAAATCAAAAACTTCACACCTTGACTTTCATGGACCTCATACGCATATATTTTACTCTTTTGAAGTGAAAGCAAATACCTTATATGTAATCTGTCATTTTTCTGAGGAGTGTATTTGAATCATGTTTGCTGTGATTCCGATTTGTAGGAACACATCACTTAGCTAGTGAGTGAAATTAGCGTGCCTCGTTCTTGCCTACACTGTCACATGTAAATCTACGTGGTTTTGTTTTTCTCTAGTTGTATTCATTGCAAACTTAATAATTCTTATGATGTGATTTCTTTTTTAAAAAAAGGCTTTCATTCATTGTAGGAAATGTTTCTAAAAAGAAAAGCAATTGGTGGGGCTGCTAAGGAAGTGCAGATAGTGTGAAGAGACAGAATTAAATGAGGAATTGTAGACAAGAGTACTTTTGAATAAATTATGAAATTCCAATCTGGCAGTGTTGACAGTGTCATTAGTGACACCCGCAATGACAGTAGGATCAACCCAAGCTTTTAGTCTTAGGCAAACCTGGAAAACATGGCCTACACCTTTGTGTCCTTACTTTAACTGTATGTGAGATGTTGTCTTTATATTCCTCACCTTGTACTAAATTTAATGGTGCACCAAAAATTTCAGTATGTGCCAGAGAGTAGGAGAATGAAGTGTCAGGGAAAGATCCTTAATATAGCATCTGTGTTACTTTTCTAAGGCGGCTGCAACTAAGTTCCACATACTGGGTGGTTTAAACAACAGCAATTTATTGTCGCACATTTCCGAAAGCCAGAATTTTAAAATTAAGGTGTTGGTGGGTTAATGCTGCCTGTGAAGGCGTTAGGGAAGACTCTGTGCCAGGTATCTCTCCTAGCTTCGGATAGACCCAGAAGTTCTTTATCTTGTAGGTGGCTGTCTTCACGTGTCTCTTACTGTCATCTTCCCTCGTGCATATCTGTGTCTGTGTCTAAATTTCCTCTTTTTATAAGGACACCAGTCATATTGGATTAGGGACCGCGTTGTTGACTTCCTTTAACTTAACAACCTCTATAAAGACCCTATTTCCAAATAAGGCCACATTCTGAGGTACTGGGTTTAGGACTTCAGCATATCTTTCTTGGTGGACACAATTCAATGCATAACATCGACTCAGGAGAAATGATGGTCATGAGAGAACCAACGGAAATTCAGAAACAGGACTGGTTTATGACCTCCATGCTAGTCACCGTGTGGTCAATGAATCAGCAGCAGCAGTATGGCTTCAGAGCTGGTCAGGAATGCAGGATCTCAAGCCCATCCTAAACCTGCTGAGTCAAATCTGTATTTTTACCTAAATCCTCAGGGGGGGTTGTACATTAAAATCTGAGAAGAGCTGTTCTGCCTCTTAGAGAGGAAGCCCCATTCTCAAATGCCAAGATGGGGAACCAAAAAGAACTGTGTGCAGGGACCCCATAAATATGTGTACACAGCAAATATGGGACATTATTCTGGCACAGCTATGACACATTTATTCATAGAGGTAATACTGATCTCGGGAGATAGTTTTAAGAATTAAGATTCAAGGACCATTTATTCCTCTTTCTGTAGATTATCACTCAGGAGATCATCATAGGTGGCAGAGATAGCAGCTCACATTCTTTTTTCCTAAGCTTGGCTTTGCTTGTGTAAGTTGTTTCTTTTCTCCCAAGCTGGTCTACAATTTGAGTCAACCTAGCTAACAGAATCATACAAGTTAATTGTAAAGTAAGGCTCGTCAAGGAAAAAACATTCACCCAGAAATGAGGAAAAGGCATTTGAGTGTATAACATCATTTTTAAGTGATTAAAAACATGTGGTGACCTCTTGCTTCACTCCTGCCTTTCCTGTCTTTGTGATTCCCTAAAAATGTAATTGATCCAGAAGTTGTGGTTGGAATGTCTATGTTACATGAAGACAAATAGGAAGATAAAACTTTAAAGTAAAAGAGAAAGAATTAAACTTTGTCCTAATGTCATCTTGGGCAAATGCTTATAATAGCAGGGGAACAAATGCAGCTTCCCGAGAGAACTCTGAGGTCACAGTTCTCTTGGGGGTAGGGACTTGGAGTGACACACGATTATTCACAGAAGTAAAATCTGCTCCAGAGAAGTCTGCTTCCTTAAAATCCAGAGCATCAACACAAGTATACAACATGGGTCATATTCTGATTCCATAAAAACTGCCATGTTGTGGATAACCTTGCAGGTTAATTTCACTACATGGGAATGAAACTTTGTAACTGAAAATTAGTGAACTCTTGATAATGTTTGTACCATTTTCTCCGAAGACCTATATTTGGTTTAGGTTCCTAGATAAGCATTGTATTTCTGATCTGCTGGCTTTATCTATATAATAAGTAGTAACAACATTCTTTGAAAATGTACTAGTGTTCCTGGTCTTCAAGTGGAGGATTTTCCCAGGTTCTTGGTGACCCGTGAGAAAAGAATGCCAGGATGCACCCCATAAGCCAAGCAAGCAACAGCTTTTTATTGAGAGTAAAATTACACTCTCAGAAAAGAGAGTGAGCAGGCTTGAAAAAGAGTTGCCGCACTGGGAGGAAGTGGTTTTAGATTTTTTATAATTTTACTAATTGAGGGGAGGAATATTCAAGGCCAAGGGGTTGGCTTTTACTAAGAATTTGGGTAGCAATTTCTAGAATTGGGTTCCCTCCCATTTTGATACGTTATATGCTTGTCTCAGAACTGTCATGGTGACTTCAAGGGCAGAGAAGTTTTACAACCACAATGTAAATGATATTATAATTAGCCAAAGTTCACGTAAGGTGGCAGAGATAGCTCACAGGCTGGTGGAAGCTGGTTCTTACCTGTCATTATAAGTCCCTCTAGTTAGGCTTCTGCTTAAGAGTTATTTTAACACCTGCACCTAATCTTCCAGCCCCTGCATCCAGTCTGAGCCCTGTCTCTTAGTCTCCTGCTCTAACGCTAGCAGCATCATTGAACTGTCTCCATCCTTCTTTTTGTTCACATTCTTTACTGGTTCATATATTGTCTAGTAAGAATAGTGAACATGTACTTGGTACTATGTGCCAGCCACTCTCCTAAGTGCTTTACAGACTTAACCACTTTTAATTTTCACAACAATGCTACAAATGACATGAGGAGATTGCACAGATGCGGAAGTTAAAAGACAGAGAGATTAAATGAATTGCAACATCAAACAGAGTCAGATTTCAAATCTGCTTCCAGAGCCCGTGTGCATGACCACTGTGGATACTGCCTCTCGAGAGAGACATGTAATCATTCCAAATATATCTTTAAAAGGCCAAAATAACTACTTTAAAATGTGTTTTTAAAATCTCTTTTATTGCACAGACAATTATTACTGCAGATGTGCCACTCCACCGCCCTTGTTTCTGAAACGGTGTCCTTCCTTAAGTAATACATTGGAGGTGCATTTCCTTTCAGATAGAAACCACATAAAATGATTTCCACACCCTCACTCCCCACTAACTCCTTACCTCCCCCTCACCTACCCCTGCCAAACACATGCTCTCTTCCTTAGTCACATGGAGAACCCACCTCGGATGTCTTCTGCTCTTCCTCTCCTTGCTTCTGTCTCCACTACATGGAGCTCCTCACCTTTATTAGTTGTCATTATTCTGGTCTATACTGGGTTCTAATAAAAATCATAAGTCAGTCGCCACAACCTGAGCATTGTTGGAGACATTTTCATGAGTAACTAGCTACCTTAGATGATATCTAACACATGTTTAACACCTGCTTAATTCCAGAGAGAGAAAGGGAAATACAACAATTGCCATGAACTAAAAATGGTAGCTGCTCCCATTGCTTTTGGGAGTCATAATAAAATAGAAAAGACTCAATAATTACACAAATTATCTTAAACAATAAAAATAATAATTTATAAATATGCATTGCCTAACATAGTCCTTGCTTCAAAGTACCTTTCTCAAAGAGGAGAGTGTATCTATTGATTAAAATTTGGATATCAGAGGATGGAGACTTTTTAATGCTCCATATTCTTACCTTTTATCAACACTGTTTACCAAATTTGAATCCCTGACAGCAGTGTTTGTGTTCACGTAGAACTTATTTATCACTGCGGATAAAGCCTTACACCTGCATATGTCTCCTCATAATTCTAACATTTTTAAGAATAAAATGATTTCACTCTTTTGATCAAGCAGATGCAACACGTATGCTTTTAACTGGAGTTAACTTAGGACCTACAAAGTGCCTCTCTTAACAAACTCAGTGGTCTGAATTTGGTTGGAGAGGACAGACCAAAACAAAGAAGCAAAAACAAAACAACAACAACAAAAAGATAGAATAAACTTAAGTAAACTTTGATTTAAAAAAATTAAGAGTGCCAAGTTCACAATTACCCAAGGGACATAAGGAATCATTTTTTTAAAACCACATTTCAAATTCTGCCCTTCAGCACTGGGCTTGTATAAATAAAAGCTATGAAGACAAGATAAGTTTTTGAATAAACACGTGGCCCCAGGAGCCACGCGGGGTCTGATGAACCACGTGTCGCTGTGTGCAGAGGCCCACCCAGTCCCACCCCACAGGTGCCATGTCTCATTCCATATCATTTGTTCCATACGATTTGTTTCTCACTCATAACTGCCGTAGATCCAAGGTTTTGGACATTTAGCAGGATTGGCCCTGACAGCTTTAGCTCTGCATATTAAAAGGAAGCCTACAAAGTGTGAACACTTTTAGAGATAAAGCCCCCACCTGTGATGGATCAAAATTGTTTAACTAGAACTTTTATAAATCAAAATTAAATTAATTTTACTTAGTATTGTGACACAGCTTGTTGGTAATGGCTTTTCAGTTGTCTTGAAGTTGTCACCTGATCAATGTGAGCTCATCTGCGTTACAGAATCCCCTGGAGGAAGGGTGCAAGCAGATGGAGAGATATATCAATTATGCGATTAGGCAGAATTTATCAATTTATGAAATGTAAAACTGCTGATCATTTTAGATGTCGGATTTTAGTCTCTTCTACTTGGATTTGGTCGCTAAAGTGATACAAAGACCATATAAATGAGACATTAAATTAGCTACCATACTACCTACTAGAGCAACCACAAAGAACACTATTTTCTTTTACTTATCTCAGTTAATTTCAGACTTAGCTATTATCCTATTATTATTTTGTGAATGGGATCTGGAATAAGGCTGTTTCCATTCACCTGCATTTATACTTTTTCAGAATCTCTTTTTATAATTATATATATATTTTTTTTTACTTATTGAGCATATGGCTTTTAGGTCATATTGTTAGGCAAGAAAGCTTAAATTGGTAATTCTGATTCAAGGTTAGATCTCAAGGATAGCGACTGAAAATTATATGAAATGTGTAAGAGGAACTTTACTATTCAGAAGCTGCAGAGCATAGTGTTTAAGAGCCCAGATTTAGGAGCTAGATTGTCTTAGTTCAAGTTCCAGCTCGACTCTATACTGAGCCCTTGGATAAGTCATCTAACCTCTTCAGTTTTCTCATCTGTGAAATGGGAATAATAGAATTTACCTCAGAGGGTAATACTGAGAAATTACTTAGAATAGTTCCTGGCTTGTGTCAGCCCATGTATATGTTAGATATTATTGGCATTATCATTGCCTTTTACTATAGCAGTAGTTTTTCTTGTTTATTTATTTTTGTTTGTTTTTAGTAGAGTCTTTTCTTCAAGTGAAATTGGACAGAGAGGTCCAATATACAGAAAGCAGGTGAAATCCAATTTTGTCTGGTTGGAATGGTGGTGAGAATTCATCCTTCTTGCCTCACCCAAGTGCACCTACATACAAAACACACTTGGGGAATACAGATTATTCAGCAGGCCTAGGCATTAGCAGAATGCTCACTGGTAGTCTACATAATTGATCTGAGAAATGTCAATTAAACAAGGAGTTTTGAAAATTAAAGTAATAACAACAAAAATAAACAATACAGTTCTCTGTCCCTACCAGGTGCTGTTGTAAGCATTCACACACAAGTGTACTTGTGGGCACACTTCCCTTAGGTAAAAGAGACCAAAAAGAGAAGGAATATACCTCTCAAACTGTTAAATATTTTAGATATAAAAGATGTTGCCTGTTGAACTTGTATTTTATATGTGCGTACTTGAGTGATATGAAAGGGGATGCATTAATATATTTACTCCTCGAGAGAACATTTCAGGGTTTCTCTTTTGAAATAAACTCATAACTCATATAATCTAGTGTTCAGTGATGTGTCCCTTGCCACCACCCTGACCCCCCATATGAGTGCAGTGGAGCGTAGGTGGGTGTTTAAGACCTGTGTTTACCTTATGTGTGGGTTGAACTCTCTCTTTCATTTCTATGAGTTCAGAGCGCAGGCTCTGGAATCAGAATGTCTGGATTCAAATCCTGACTCTGTGCTTTCTGCTTAGGTGTGGCGGCCAAAGTACTTAATCTTCCTTAGTGGCCTCATCTACAGACTGGAGGGAGTATAATGCATACGTATCACAGGACTGTGATGAGGACTGAGCAATATAAAACATTTTTATTGTTGTTATTACGAGACAATAAATGAAGTCCTTCAGGTCCATGAAATGTGCAAAACATTACAGAACTGCCACTTTACCTCAATCTGGTCTCATAAAATGTGCAGCAATAAAGAAAACAATTATCCCATGGTCATGAATTCAGCCCGTCAGGAGAACTGGCAGGGCACGTTACAGACACGTCAGCTGTGGCAAAAATTAGTCACCATTGTTTGCAGAATGCCTGCGATGTCTGGGTTACCAGCTGTCTGGAAAAAAGGAGAACATAGCTTCCTTTTTGTGTTCAGTGTGGTCGGCCAGCCAGCTGGCATTAGGAGAAGGAAGAGGAAGGGAGCTCGTGTAGATTGAGCGTCTATTCTGTGCCAAGAGCATCGTGTAAGTTGTGTCATTTGATCCTCCCAACCTGATGGTATGTTGGTATCAATACACCTGATGTAGACATGGCAGACTGGGCTTAGCGAGGTTAAATAACCTGGCCAGGAGCCCACACAGGTAGCAATGAGATTCTGACTCCAACGTCAGTCAGGCCGTACCACTGACCACCGTTGATAATGCTGCAGAGACTTGCCACTGACCAGCTGGAATTAGCAGTAAAAACCAAAAATTTCATACTAAGTCATTATTTGTACATTATTTGTAGAACATACAAGTTTCATTACAATTTTTATGGTTGCCTTTATGTTTTCAAAAGATTAGATTGATGGCCCAGTAATATTTTCTATTTAGGTTAATGCTATCATTAAAATGCTGCATCGTTAGTCAGATAGTTCTTTTGTTGCCCATGTATGTCTAATAACATAAAAACAAATTAACAGAATTAAAAAATGGGACTATGAGTCAGCTCTGCATTCTAGTTCTAAGTTCTTTTATTATCTGTAGTTTGCAAGTAAGGAAAGATCAAACAGCTAGTAGGTGGCAGAGCCAATATCCAAACTCAAGATACAAATATGAGGCAAAGGAAATTTATGATAAGAAAAATTCGATAATGAATTCGTAACCCTGGAATTTAAGTTTTTTGACTTATCCACTATAGATCAAAAGGTGAATTTTGCTTTTAATCATTCTCTGAATAATATTCATTTATATTAGCTAATAAGATCATCTAATTTAAACCAATGAACAGCAATAATGCTTGACCATTTATTTCAACTAATGGAATTAATATGAATTTAAAATTGTTGTATAATAAAAATAAGAAAAGAAATAAAAGACTTTACAAATAACTTTATGTTTTAAAATAATTTCTTACAAATATAAATTTGTATATATTTATGGATAGACATTTTATAGAAAGTTTGCTCATTTAAAATTGAGTCTTAGTTATCAACTTTTTTTGCCTGTGATTTTCATTAATACTGGGAGGAAAATTTCTTTAAAATGCTTTATTCTGCAGAATCACTAGTGAGATATTAAATATAACATGGAAAATATTGTAATGTTATTAGATTGAAAAATATACAACTCTTCTTATAGTGAAATTCAATTGTTTTCAGAGTAAAAATTTTCCTACATGAGGTGGGGTGGGTGGCAGGGGGAGCAGAGGGATGTGTGGGCCCATAGGGTATGTATATATTGAACTTAGCATGTTAGGATGTGCTGCAAGGATAGGAAGATTAATTTGCATTAAAAGTATATAGCTCTTTTATAGATTTGGTCTTTATGTAACTTTCTCTTGTAGTTCTCAAGACTAAGGTAGCAACAGGCCTTCACATCTCAGAAATGTCTTTGAAAGTACATTGTTGTATAAAGTTGTAAGGATTGCAATAAATGAATAAATCAACTTAACATAAAATTATATCTTACCACTGGGAAAATATCATTTAGTCAAAATAAAGAGTGCTATGAAATACCTAAGCCACCCATTTATTTGCAGAAAAATAAACAAAAATTAGAAAACTTGTTGGAAATTTAAGCCATTGACTACATAATATAATATTTTAAAACCATTGACCATAGGTTATTAATTTTTACTTTTACAATATATTATCCATGTTGATGTTGATAGAAAAGATACATTGAACTAATTGTTTTTATAGCTAAATGCATAAAATTTTATCACTGAGACATATTTTCATTGAGTACAGAATAATTAAATAGAATATATGATACAAACATTTCTAAAACATAACTTGATTACATGTTTTTATTTTTTATTTCTTATGAAAATATACAATGGATCCTAATTGTTTAATTTCCTCATCTAAAGATTAAATGAGATAACAAGCATAATACTTACAAGCTTCTCCATAGAATAGATTATTCTGTGTCTTTATTGACATTGCTATTATTAGTAGTGCTAGTATTATTAGTAAATTGGTATACATCATGATATACTAAGGAAATTTAAAAAGTAGATTTAGGAATTTAAAAGGAAGAAAACTTAATGTGAAAAGACTGGCATAAGACAATAAATAGATACAGACTCTCCAACAGAATCTATTAGTGTAGGCCAGGTCCCCAGCTGAACCACTCATTATGGCGTCTCCAGCACACAGGTCTGGAGCATATTATAAGCCATTAGTAAATCTCTATTGAGTAGGTGTATAAAACTTCTTCCCCAAATTACAAAGTGTTAATGTAGGCTGCTTTGTGGTGATGTTCTGAGATTGTAGAATTAAATAAACACATTCCTAATCTTCCTTCTTTTCCACGGTGTTAGCAAGTGTTAGTAACAATTCATTCATACCCACACATACATGCACACAAACATATAATAAACCTTGTTTTGGTAACTAAAAAAGTGGCCAAGTTCTGTATTTATCTAACGGAGTAGGTAAGGGACTATTTTGTACCTCTCCCAAATAATGGTTTAAATGTGTCCCATATAAATTGCAATGACAGTTGTACTTTCTGTTTAGATAATTTGCTTGGTGGTGAAAGTCTAGGAAATAGTAATCAGAATAATGAGTTTGTTGGTGTACCTCATAATTTTGCAGTTTTCTTCAGTTCATTTATTTGGTCCAGCTGTACAATGGACCAGTGTACATTGTGTGGCAATGATAACTATGGGTAATCTTAAGGGAGATGGGGTATTGCAGATGTAGGTATGTGAGGCATGAGGGATTTGGAGATTGAAGTGGAGTTAGTGGAACCAATGGCCAGTTTATCCCTTCAAATGCCAACAGTTTCACAAAGGTATCATTGACTAAGAGGTTGGGAAACACTAGTCTGGTATCAGTTGTACCTGGATTGTTTTATACTTTATAGGATTTAGCATTCCAACTTTAACCTTGCAGCAATAGAGTAGTACCTGTTGATATAGACAGTATGTTTTTTCTTCCTTTTGCAAGTCAAACGTTGCACAGTATCAGGACAATAAAGCAAGCATGATTCTAATATTCTTGGAGAATTTATCTTTAGCACTTATGATAATTTTGAATGATAATTATGATTTTATCCAACCTGTGTAACAAGAATTCTATCATACAACGTTGAAAACTAATTTTGTAATATCTATTAACTTAAAAGATCTTATTCACAACAATCCCAGATGTAGTTGCCGTAGTCCTATTTTAAAGATTATAAAACTGAGGCCAGTGGAGATGAAACAGCTTGCTCAAAATCACATAGCTAGTGAGTTGCAGAGCCCCATCCTAACTCGTCTCTTTTACTCCCAAGCTATAGATACATTAAATCATTTGTGTACATCTGTCTACATAGTTTGGAATTTAAATACAGCATGTGTATTAAATCCCCAGGATCTTTCTCTGCCTTTTATATTCCCTCCCCTTTTAATACAAGTTTTGCTTACACACATTTAAGACATAGTAGTGTTCCTAATCAATACCTACCTCATTTGCTCAGGAAGAAGTAATCAGCACAACTGTGTAAGTGAAATTAATAATATATTCTAAATAAATAATAATATATTCTAAATTATGGATTGGAAACTCCCACTTATGTTAACAGAGTTAAGAAAAATGAAGTAAAAGAGTAATAGCTACTATTGGTGGGTATAAAGAGTGTTACACTAGGATTCACCTGTTTCTAAATAGTAAAAATTTCAAAGTCACTAGAAAATCTGCAGAAAAGCTTATTTAGCTACTAAGAGGATTAAAGATTTCTTGGTGCTTATACCTTTTAAATTAAAAAATATAATCTTTGTATCTTTCTATTCATTATTTCATTTTTATGGGTTTGTTACCGACATAGCTGGAAGGCAAAAAGAAAAAGAAAAAAGCTGCCTTTCCACAGACAATTTATCTTCACCCACTGCTCTGTTTTCAATATGCTAAGGGAGTTGTAAACTCAGTATTTCACCTCATACCTTAGGATTTTTGATTAATGACATTTCTTATTGAGAGATACTACTTTAGTATCTTACCTATTGCTATTGCTATAAAGTAAGTCAAACAGCACAACATAAATCACCTACTATCAATCAGGATTTGGGAAGTGTTTTTCTGAAGTCAACACTGCAAATTTCCTATTGGAGTAACTATAAAACGATCAATTAATCCCACCTAACGGTAATGGGGTAATTTTCAGACATTGTAGAGTGGTTATTAACCAACTTTCTCTCTACTCTGTTATCTTGGGTAAAGATAATTTGTCAGGTTTCCAATACTGTTTTCACCATCATGCCATAGGGATCTAAAAATATTGATTTCTAGCTTTTTAATTAGGAAAAGAAATAGGGAAACAGATTTGCACAGTCTGTTTTCTGAAGTATAGCTAAATAGTATGCTCTCTTCAGTCATGGGACCACCTTTAAATATTCATTATTTATGTTCAAGGATGAGATACCAGAGCAAGATGTACAATAATTTCACTGCCAGCTTATAGTTCAACTCTTACAAAAGATAAACTATATATAATTCAGCCAATGCAATCCAAATTTACACGTTCTTCTGGGAACACTTGAGTACCAGCTGGTTCTATGAACACAAGAGGGGAATATTGAGGGCACAGAGCTTTATGGACTATGTTGGGAATTTCCGGACATGAGATTTCTACTAAAACTTTCTAGAGTACATGCAAAAAATCCAAATTTGTAAATTTTTTTAACAATTTAATCCTTCAATATCTAGATTTTACTATTCACTTGATGTTCTGCCATGAATCTCTAATAAGAAGGTTTAAAATAGCACTTGATTTTTTTTTAGCCACTACAAAATTTGCTTGATTCATTTTTTTTTATTCATTTAACAAATATTTGTTGATTTGTATTATGTGATAAGTATTATTCTGAGTTCTGGGAATATAGCAGTGAATTAAACGGATAAAGCCCTTGCCCTCAATAACCTTACAAGCTAGACAGAGACATTTGATAACAGTGTAATGTATGTATTAATGATGCTTTAATAAAGTAAATGTAAAATATGCAGGCAGTAGGGGCCAGATGCGGGGTATACCTGGCCTGTTTGAGGAACTGCGGGGAGACCAGTGTGCTTGGAACTGTGAGAAGTGGGCCAGATCAGTGATTAGGCACACATACAGTCCTCACTGCCAAATGCACAATCATCTTTCCACAGCGCTAGAGATTAGGGGTTAGGATGTGGTGGCATTTGGAGGATAACACTGCCAAGGACACCATCACTCATCCCTCAGGTTGTGAGTGTAGCAGTCTCATGTGCCCCAATGCTGCAAGAGAATCATGTTTGCTTTCCAGGTAAAGAAAGCTCGCAATAAGGGGGTGTAAGCATGTGTTGTGCAGGATAACACAGGTAGTAAGTGGGGGAGCCAGTAGTCTAATCTGTGCTCTGTAACTTTTCTCCCCGTTTCACCATACCATCTCTACAATGAGGCAAAGCTGCTGTCCATTTCTGTACCCAAATTCAGAAACACGTGGACTGAAAAAAGAAATGTCTCTCATTTGCAAATGTGTTCATATGAGATACAAAGTAGCCAAATGATATATTTAAATGTACGTCTTTAAATTGTCCATATTAAAAGGAGAACAATTACATGAAATGACTGTTACAAAAATTCTATTCATATGAACAGAAATACCAGAGGCAATATATAATTTTAATTATAAATATGCAACATTTTAAATATACTTGAAAAATAGCATTTTGAAGTAATGGAATTGAAGAGATAGAAAATCAATTTCTATCAGTGGACTGGAGACTTAACAGACAATATTTAGGCTCAAGGGCCTTTTCAGCTAATGACGCTGTTGTATTGTTGGCCGTTGTACATTGACAGAAAGAAAACAGTAAGTAGCCAAATTCTAAGACCAGTAAATCGTCAGCTTGTTTTGTGAAAATTGTGATTAATTCCCTTTTCCATTCCTTTCCTGCCTTATTTATGAATTGAAGGTGTTATAAATCATTATCGCTAAATCCTGAAGCTCCTTCTGGAAAGTTCCAAAATTTCCTCTATCTTTCACTTGCTCCTTTTATTTCTCTCTCTTCCTTTATCCTGTAAGCCCAGAAGTCTCCTAGTTGAGAGACTGTGTTTACACCGGGCCAGATCTAAAGTGAAGCTGGCGTTCATTCTGAGCTTTTGAGTGAGCTCAGACACCTCTTGCGCCTTTCTCGACCCCTGAGTACTGCCACGTGGTGTGGTATTTTCAGGGATGACTTCATAATACAGGAAACAGATACTCAACTATGCTTGTCATCAGTCCCAGCACCAAACAGGCAGCATTTCCAAAAGAAAACTACCCTTGGTAATTATAAAGTTCTGACATTGTTCTAAAAACAAGGGGCTATTTACAGGACTTGGTTGCTTTTCAGGGTGATAGCTTTATGCTCACTTTGTTTTGTCCTTATAGAAGTACCAGGTGACCAGGTGTCATCTACTTTGTGTGACTGGCTGTCAAACCTGCCACCATCACTCCTGAAGATTGCAGCTAATACTATTAGTGGAGTGCATTGCATTTTGAATACTAGTTTTCCATGCATTATCTCATTTAATAGTCACAATAACCCTGTGAATTGGTTGGCATTAAATCCTGGCCCAAAAAATATGGTTAGACATTATTTGTGTGTACCTGTGTATATAGGAGAAGGTGAGAAACTCTAAGCCAACAGAGAAACAACTTCTTCAGACTCTAAATCCAAGGTTTTCTTCCCTAAACCACATAAAAGCTAAATCTGAAATGTTGGAACCAAACAGAACTGGAGTACATAGGAAAAAGTAGAGCATGAGTGTGATCAAATACAGGACCAGAATGTCTAGGCTTAATGTCACAGACAGTCGAATAGTCTGTGAATAAAGAATCTGAGACTCCCATGGTGTGTGCATTCTGTTTAGAAAAGCAAGTTGCTGAGAAGTTGCTCAGCCTAGCTTTGGAGTATTGGCCTTTGGATGTGATAGATTGTCTTCTTTGATTTTTAATGATTTTTTTCAAAATAATTTTAATTGATGGAGTTTATTATGAATGAAGCTGCTATGCACATTCATGTGCAGGCTGAGTAATTTGCTAAGTGTATGTTTAACTTTACGAGGAATTGGCCATCTGTTTTCCAAATAATCTGTACCATTTTAAATTCCCACTGGCACATATAAGAGTTCCAGTTGCTTTACATCCTTGCCACCACTTGGTATTGTCAATCTTTTTAATTTTAGCTGTTCTAACGGGTGCTTAGTGGTATTTCATTGTGGTTTTAGTTTGCCTTTCTCTGATGACTAATGATGTTGGTTACCTGTTTATGTTCTTTTGGCCATTCGCATATTTTCTTTTGTCAAGTGTCCAAATATTTTGCCCATTTATTTTAAGGTGCATATTATCTTCCTATTATTGTGTTGTAAGAGTACTTTATATATTATGGATAGAAGTCCTTTGTCAGATAGATATATGTATTATAAATATTAATATTTTCTCCCATTATGGAGCTTGACTTTTTGTTCACTTAACTATGTCTTTCTAGGAATAAATGTTTAATTTTGATGAGTTTTAATTTACCAATCTATGTATTTGATGGGATGAAAATTTACTGAAATGAAACTATATATATTGGTTATTAGAAAATTTGTATGTACAGCATGATCTCATTTTAGTAAAAAATACCTATATGTACAGATAGAGGTAAAGATCTGAAAAGACATACACTATTTTAATTTTTTAGTTTTCCTTGTCACCACTTTCTTACTTTTGACAATGCACATGTTACACTTTTGTGAGAAAGAAATATAGAATAAATATTAATAGAACAGACACATTTCTTCAATTACTTGTTCATTCGCATAACATTCAAGAAACATCTATTAGATGCCAATTGTATATGAAGCACCCCACTAATTTAAAGATATTTGCTTAAAAGATGTTCACATATAGAGAAAAACTAGAAAATGGTGATAGAATAATCTTGGCAGGTAGAAATAAAATGCTCAATGAGTGCCAACATATTTTAGTAATAAGCCTCGATTATTTAGATACACAATGAACTTTGCAGACAACTGCTGAAATATTCTCTTATAACTAAACCACATGTCTTTTCATATTTTTATTGGGAGATTTAGGTCTGTGCTTCTCTACAGACCTGTGCCTACAGCTAGAGTTGTGGTGGCAGGTGAAGTTTTGGGGCCATCAGCACCATGACATATTTAGGTGCATGGACTGTTTTTACCGACAGATTCTTCCAGCTTTCTGTACTCTGGAGTTCTATCATCCAGTTTCATGAAGAGCCTAAGTCTACTAATGAGGCAGTTTTTGCAGCAGGTAGAAAGAGATGGAAACAGACAACAACCTTTCCTTCTGAATTACCCCAATTATCTTTTAGTCTCTGGATGGTGCTTGTTCTTCACCACTATTTCAAAATGGCAAATCCATGTTGCAGAGCTTGCATTTTTTAAAAAAAATTCAAGCATCCTTCCTGATATTAATAGGGGCAAAGTTTTCTGATAAGGATTATACCCTAAGCAGCCTTTAATATTTAATGCTGGTATCATATTGACCTGAGAGTGAACAATAAATTATAAAAACACCCAGAAAGCTCATGTCCAATGAATCAGAACAATTGATTTTCTTTTTAAACATGAGCTTGCCATGGGAAGTGTTTTAATATGGCAGAAACAGGGCCAAGAAGCTTATATTTGGAATGAATGAGGCATGGAAGATGAATTACGGGGCAAGGTACTATTTATGGAGAATGTAAACAGCAAGTGTGTGGAGAGAAGGGGGAAGCAGTGTGACTTGGTGAAATATGGTGCCCCGTGAAGGCGCACTGATTTATAAGCCAGAGAAAACACGGAAGATGCCAAGAAGGAAATACGACTTACAGAGATAGTCTCTCCAAAGACCAAATATTAAGTACACATGATATTTTTGTGACTTTCCATTATGTTTTAATATTAAACCTATCAGCCCCCTTAGCCAGGAAGAGCCCTTCAAGCATTTATTCTAGGCTCTATTATGGTAGAATCCCCAGCATAATAGTCTGGAAGGACCGGAGGCTTTTATTGCATGTGTCTCTGTGAAACCCAAGGCTAGCTTAGGATAGATGGCTTCACTTTGAATGAAGCACCAATTACTACAGGGAAGTAGGCATTAAAAATAAAGTTCCTGAGGACAGGACAGCCATAAAGTGATGAATGATTAGGAGTGGATTTAATAGTGTACCCTAGGTGCAATAGAGAATAATTTGTCCATCACCAGTAGAATGAAGGTGGCACTATGAAAGGCAATCCCTGGTATCCGTCTTATCTTTTTATTAGTTATTAAAATGAATCATGACAGTCACTTTTCCCATTCATCATGTTTTGTGAGCAGGTTGCTTATTAATATTATTAAATCTTTTCTTACTGATATTTTGAATAAAATGCTTCGGGAGGAATGCATTATGTTTAATACAGGATTTCTCTGATCCTTTTTATCGGTACTTATTATCTCTGTTATCTCTTTGTATTTTCTCAGTCCTTGTAAGAATATACATTATTATTCTGTGCACACACATGCACACGCACACACACTCTCTCCCACTTCCCTAGATGAGATGACTTCCTTGTATATATGACAAAACCAGGACACAAAAGGGAAAGAATCATCATATAAGGTCAGATAATGTTTTAACAACATAACAAGAACAAAAAATGCCAAAATTAAACATAAAACAGCTATTAACCTGCCTTGTTGTCCAACTACCTCTTGCTGGTGATTATGTTTCCCATTACTTGATTATTTTGTATACTTCTATAATGTTTACCTTTTAGTGATCATCTTCCTCCCTTAGAAGACAAGGCCTAACATGAGGCAAAACAGTAAAAGATTAAATGCTCTGCTGTGTGCGCTGTATAAACATGCACATTTCATGGTGCATGTTTCCTTAGTCAAAGCACATGCTTACAGATGTTAATCTTATCCTTCATTGTTCTTTATTTCTGTGCTGGAACCACTTTGACCCAGCAGTCACCCGTTTTGCCCTGATGTCCCGCATTACTGCTTTGTGGATTAGTGCCTGCCATTCCAGAGGAAACAAAGCACGAAGCAAGACATACATGGTGGGCACTGCTTAGGCATGTTGCCAACATATGTAGTTAAGGAAGAAAAGAAATATAAATAACGTTTACCAAATTATTTTCTCTTATTCCTTCTCTTGCCATCTCAGGCACCATATATATTTGATGTTTCCTTTTTTGTAACTTTATATTTCTTTATATTCTTATACATATATAAAGAATATATCTTTATATTCTATATATACTTTATTCTTCTCTTCCTTGTGTTCTGTGACAACCACCTTAACTCACACATTCAACCATTCACATCATGATTGCTGAAATGATGCCCTGAAAGATCCCACATCAGCTTAAGGTTTTCCTGCCTCCAAATGTTATACATATTTAGTCATAGTTGTTTTAATAATATACTTCCTTGACACAACACTTCCTACCCCACTTCTCTCCCCAGTTAACCTTGATTGCTCCCTAAAATTTAAACCAAAAAAATATCATAAACTTGAATTTAAAAGTTGACTCAATGTGGCCCTTACTTACACCTCTAACATTTTTTCTTTCGATCCATTCCTACAAGAAATCTCTATTGCAGCCAAGCTTATCATCTGTTTTTCCACAATTAGGTCAGCCCATCATTCTAAGAACCTGGGTGCCTTCTGCCGTTTCTCTAATTCTCCAAGTCCTCCTCTTTCTTGAATACTCAGGGTGAGTTTGAGCTCTTCCATGAGGGCTCATCTCCTCTTCTGAATTCCTGCTCCAACCCTCTCCCTAGATATGCAGCCTCAGATGTCCAGCTTGTGGCTAATGTGTATCTCCAACTTAACCAGGCCAAAATGCAACTCGATGCACACTCCTCTACCACTCCCCTTTTGCTTCCTTTCCTATCTCAGTAAGTGGCAACACCATCCATCTAATATTTGGTAAGTCCCTTATTTTCCTCATTCCACACATTCAGTTCATTCACAAGTCCAATCAATTCTCCCAAAATATATCTCACATCTTCCAACTTCTCTTTACGTTTATTGCTATCGCTACGGCACCAGCCACCATCATTTGGAGTATTGCAATAGTCTCCTGAAATGTCTCTCTCTTACTCAAACACATTCCCCACGAAAAAGCCATTAAAGCAACAAACAAACGTAAATCAAATCCTGTCCCTCCCCTGCTTGGAACTGTCCGTATTCCTCACCACAGCATAGAGACATAGCATGACAAGGTCTGTCTCTAATCTCATCTTGGGCCACCTGCCCTGCTGGCCACATTGGCCTTCAGTGATTCCTATACTGCACCATCACCAGGATTTTTTTAACTTAGGCCCTGACACTCAGAGCCCCTTCTCCTTCCAAAAGGCTATTTTTCTTGCCTGACTAACTCCTTCTTTTTCAGATCTCAGCTTAAACCAGAGAGACCTTTATTAACCTCTTTAAATAATGAAAGCTACCAGTCCATTATTTTCTACCACACAGCCCTATTTATTTCCTTCATGGCACCTACCACAATCTCTAGTTATGTGATAATTTATTTAATTATCTGATATTGTAGTTTTTTAAAAATCACCTGTCACCAACACTAGAATGTAAGCTCAATAAAGTCAAAGATGAAGTCTTCTTGTTTTCCTTGTATTTCCAGCACTTAGCATTGTGCTTGGCAATAATAGGTGCTCAGCTAATGTTAAATGAATGAGCACTACTTTAGGGCACAGATTATCCACTCCTTAGGGCTATTACTTATCATTTAGAGTTTATCTTACAGTATTTTGCTTTCCCAATGCCTAGAAATGTACTTTACATATACCTAGACTTTAATAATTTTTTTTTTATTGTTAGCATTAATTAAATAGAAACCTTGAATTGTCAAATCGAGTGTATGCAATATGCTTGGGGGATTAGGGGTACATTTGTCAGGAAACAGCTCATTACTCCTTGAATACAAATTTGAATATTGGTCAGGAACTTTGAATAAGACTTTCATATAGCCCTGCCAAAGAAAACAGTACAGTCATGTAAGAGAATTGAATTAACCATGTAAAATTTGGTACAGATTTATCTTGAATTCAATATATTCTAAGAAAAACAGAATTATTCTCCTCTGGCTTGGCAAAGGCATCTGTACAAAGATCTTGAGACCGAACTTATGATGAACAGGCAATTATCTGAAATTGGAGGAAAATTAGAAGATAGGATGAGAAGGAAGGAAGAGACCTCCAGAGGTGTGTCCATGAGCCAGGCTCACCTGCAGTGAATAAGAGCAATAGGAAGTAGACAAAAATTCAGGCCAGTCAGGGAGGGGGGATTTATGAAATTTTCTTCTTTGATTTTCTTTTTTCTCTGTTAGAGAAATAGAGGAGCTCTGGCTGAGGCTGTTCACTAAAATGTCTTAAAAATAAATAATTTATAATAATATTTGAGAATGCAAATACATGTGAAATGAATAAACTCTGTCATTCTGTAAGAATAATTCCATATGTCACATCCATCTCTCTCCCTCATGTGGTATCATGGCCCCGTAAGCAAATGTGCCTAATTATGATCCAGCCCTCATGAGGAGGCCCGTGCAGATTTCCTGGGACTTGGATGTTGACATGACTTGATGGAGATGCTGGTTGTTCTTGGAGTACATTTTCTTCTGTTGGCTTTCTTGTTATGATGTGTTTCAGAAGAATGTTTATCTCTCTGCAATATTGTTCTGCTTCATTTTATGAATAGAAAGCTTTTTTGCTAATCCTTGATTTTCCAGATTATGATTATTGTGGCCAAATGCAATTCTAAGATTTTGTGAGTTAGCAGATGTTGGTCATCTTTAATAAATCACAAGCTATGATTAGGGAACATATGTTTTATTTATGTTTTCCAGAATTAATTATCTAATTTACTTTAGAAGTAAGCCTGGAAGATTGAAATCAAGGTATATAAAATAGGAGAGATTATTAATTTCAATTAAGTATTATTTATATTCAAAAAGACTTCCAGTTGCATTCTTTTATAGAAGTCATCTGTAATACATTCAAAATATGACTGAATCTTTAAAAGTTAGCTTGTCTTTATTATTTGTATTTATCCATGCCTTGTTCTCTATATATTTCTAAAGATTTTAGACAATTTACATTGTAAAACAAGACAATGGAAAGAAAAACAGAACAAAGGTCAGTTAAAGTGAGCAGAAAAAACGGATCGAGTTGCTGAAAACATCTATTTTGCAGAGTGTGCTTGATGTTTTCCGAATATAATAATATCCTTTCTCACTCATTGTGTCTGTGATTCTCACAGCAACCTGTTGTTGGCCCTATTTACTGGTTCACTCTACATTAATCAGATGCAATATTATTTGATAAATAATACATATTTAACATTAAAGGGTAAGGTATTGTAGTAGAGACAGAAAAGCTAACTGAGGCACAGAGCTGTTACAGCACTTGTCTAAACACATTCAGCCCCCCAGTGACAGAGACAGAGCTGTCATTCTTCAGAAACCTGGAATGACCGCTCATGAATCACAAGTGCTTTATCAGCCAAGCACAGTGGCTCACGCCTGTAACCCTAGCACTCTGGGAGGCCGAGGTGGGAGGATCACTCGAGGTCAGGGGTTTGAGACCAGCCTGAGCAAGAGCGAGACTCCGTCTCTACTAAAAATAGAAA
>VBSM01000142.1:11428713-11450916 GCA_008086735.1 Cheirogaleus medius | reverse complement strand
AAAAAAAAAAAAAAGAAAGTGCTTTGCCAACCAACAGTTTAAGTTATGCCTGGACCCTTCTGACTTTAAAATAAGAGAAAAAAGAAAGCAGAGAAACTCTCGAAGGCTACAGGGCATTTCCTTGGCTTACCCTGTCAACAAGCAAAGGCTCTCTCTGAGTTTTTGGCATTTTTTTCTGTTTTGTTTTGCTTTGTGTTCCACATGAGCAAACTCACCTTTGATTCTTACACATTTAGAAAGATTCAGCACAAAAGTCTTTTGCTGATGGTTTTCAAGTCTATTTTCAGGAGAATAAAAGATGAGCATATTTGAATGTTGTTTTTATGCTCAAACCAGTAGTTGGAGGAAGTTCAGCACTTGCTGGGCTGTCCCGTGTGGCTCTCATCATGCACTGCCCCCAACTCCAGTCCTGTTCTCCACCTCAGGAGGCAGATCCGTGAGGTCCGCACCTGCACTGTCTTGCCCTCTGCCTTTTTGAGGAGTTGTCCATAAAGAACCAGCCAAGGCATCAGAGAGAGGGAAAGAAAATACCAGCAGGGAGTGCGTTCCCTGGTCTCCCTCACTGTGGGTGGAGGGAAAGGTAGGTCACCTCTGGCTGCCTCCGTCTTGCGGAATGGCGTGATCCCACGGTGCTGCCCCTGGGCTAGTGCCTTTGTGAACAGTCTTTTTATTAAACCCTCCACGAATTATCATGGATTAATTTGCATGGGCTGTTTCCTGCCAGAATCCTAATATATGCACAGCGTATGAGTGGTTCTTTATATGAATTTTAATCAGAAAAATGTCTTGAAATCTGGAACCTTCTGCATGCTGGTCATGGATGTTTGAACAAATCACTTAACCTTTATTTTTTAAATGGAATTCAAAGCACTTGATTCAAGAGGACTAACCAGGAAGATTAAATGAAGTAATCTATGTTTATGTAAAGTACCTGGCACCTAGCAGTCATTTTCATTTAAAAAAAAATTAATGCTAATAGAAGGAGCCCTATTTTCTTCTAAAATATTCCAGCTATTTATATACTGTGTGCTTCATCTTCAACGTGTGCAATGAGAGTGGGGCCTTATTATCATGGATTCTATTACATTTATACCCAATGTCAAAGTTAAGAGAACATCAAAATTATGTCCATTAGCCACATAACTCATGTTGAAAATATTTGGCTTTCCAGGCAGCCAGGGGAGATGGTGCCAGAACTATAGTTGCTCTGGGAATAAGCAATAATAAACATGGGATTTTCTTTTTTTCTTTTTCTTTCTTGCTGGGACATCCTTTCTTCTCAAAATAGTGCAAATCATTTATCTTGCTCAATAAATTAGTTTTTTTTAAGAAGGGAAAAATGAAGATATAACAGTGCCTAGAAATTTCAGCTCCCTTTCTTTTTCAGAATCCTATTTTTATACTTAACTCTCAATCCTCAGTCCTATCAACAGGCAATAATAATCTAGATGGTCCAAAAAGTCCTATAAAGAAATTAAATGTAGAACTTTTAGAACATTCAGACCATCTAGATTATTATCGATGATAGCACATATAGATACATATATATATGTACTCACATATATATGCCTGATATTAGTATATGTGACAGCCAAGACAATCTCTTCCCAGAGGTCATGTTCGACCTGGAAGTGTGCATCCTGTCATGGGCATGGAAATGGTGATTAACATTTAGATGGGTAGGAAGAAGTTGGTTTTTTTTACGTTGTGGTTTTGTCTTAATCTTGCTATTCTTGTAATTGGAAAACCTGAACTGTATGGCATCTACGTTTCCTCCATTGGCTACGGATGATGATCCTTTGCCAATCCAATTGACCCCCATCAATCTCTTCTTTCCCCTAAATCTATCAGCATTACATTTGTCAACAAATAAGAGAACACTTGATCACAATGCTGAACATAGCAGGGGGTTCTATTTCTGACATAACAAGAAGCCCAGAGGTGGATGAATAGTGACTCAGTAGCTGCTGCTGTTCAGGCTGATGTTTCTGAGAGTTTCCCAGTCCTTCCCCCTTGAGCATGAAAGAGCTGCTACGTCTTCAAAGCAGGGAAAGAGGACAGAAGGAAGCAACAGTCACACCTTTCCCCTTCTCGCTACTCTGCCTTCCCCCATGTAGTTATCTGCCTTTTGTCTGATTGCTCAGCAAAGAGACCCTGCTTTTCCCATCTCTGGAAAAGCTCAGCAAAGAAGTCAGGGTTTGGCAGTGGTTATGGACACATCCAGCCCTCGGTGTCTATCATTCTAAGAATATCAAGTGATTTTTATCGTTCTTTGCAGGGGACTCTGATTTTTCTGGGCTTGGATCAGCTCTAAATCCTGGGCATGGATACAAGGCAATGTTTCCAGCTGCATTTGACTGGTGTCTTCTGTGATCATATAACTCTCTCTAAATTACTACAGCTCTGTTCTGGGGGTGCAAGGGATGGGGGCATGAAGCTGAGAAACTTTCACTGAACATCTCACTTATTGGACACCCACTTGATGAGCAGAAAAAGAGAGCACCTTTTTTACACCAACTTGAAGAAAAGGAAAAACATTTATTTTCTTATAAATTTCCATAATCATTTTATTTTTCTTTTATAGATTAACAGAAGCATCTGATTTTAATGGATTTGTGAGATCTCTGTTTCTGCTGCAAAATTGAGGCATACATCAGAGAAGCAGGAAATTTTTATTAAAGATTCAAGAAATCAGGGTAGTCTATTTGTAATTAGAACTCTTGAGAACAGGCTTGGAGTCAGCTTATTATCCACCTGTGGCTTAAGGTGAGGAGCTAGGGATGTGATCCACATTGCCTGGATTTGAATCTCTGCTCTACCAGAACTGTGGCTTTGTGCTGTTGACTAATGTCTCAACATTTCTGTGCCTTAATTTCATCATCTGTGAAATGGGGATGACAATAAATAATAGCTGCCTAAGATGTGTGGATTCGGTTAATGCATGCAAAGCTCTTAGTGCCCAACACATAGAAAGTAGTTCATACACATTAGCTATTATTATCATTAGCAGTGATGTCAGTATTACAGGAGAGCAATGAAAGTGCCCTCACTATTTAAAATATTATTTAAAATATTGTATACTATATGTAATTTATCTTTCTTCTCTTTCCCTAACCTTGATTGTTGCCAACCACTTGTATCTAGAGACAGGAAACCACTTCCTGCCATATTGCTAAACCTTGTTATGTGTCTATGTCTATATTTTCTTTCAAAGATGAAATTTAAGTAGCAGGACTCATTCATTAGGTATGCCTATAAAGCAGATTGACCTCAATTGTTAATTTTGCTTTCCAGGAAGAAATGTAAGCTCAGTGCACCCTGCTGACCTTTCATTGCTTACCTGGGAAAGCTCTGATTTGTGCGTGTAGCTGTACATGGCAACTTACCGTTCATAATGCCTCAACACTTATGGGTTAATCTTTTCAGAATTAAATCCACTAATTAGTGGAGACTCTTCTTTTCCATTAACTCACCTATTTAGGGGTGATATGAATATTGGAGATTGCAGGTGTTTTGTACATGAGAACACTTGTGTATAATTTAACGAAGGCTTTAGATTTATTTTATTGTATATTAAGTGTGTACAGAGGAAAAATTTTTATCAAGAAGTAAAGGTTGGGGTAGGCATGGAAGGAATAATACCTCCTTTGTTTTAAAGGTGAAAATGTGCTCTGTTTTGTTGTTTACTGTTTCATAAGTTTACTTCAGTTTCCTTGTCCTGAACAGTACCTACTAAATGGTACAATTGTATTTCTGTTTGCTGACCAGGGTAATGTTGAAATAAGAGGAGGAATTACCAAGTAGATATGAGATTAGACTTGTTATTTTCATTTATTCCCTCCTTTGAATAAGATCTGTTAAATAATTCCTAGTTGGGAGAAAGAATGTTGATTTTCTCGTGTATTCTAAGGAATGTGTGTAACTCTATTACACAGACTTAGGGTTTTAACCCCTACAAATGTTTTATATTACTCTGTAGGGGTAGGAGGGCTCCAGGTTTTGAGAGGCCTGAAAGTTATATAATCTAGAAGTCTTATTTAGGAGAGAGAATACAACATGATGAATAAAAATCAACTATTGCTTTATAATGAAGAAGAGTTTCACAACAAATTAAAAATTTATGAAAGCTGGCGAATACCCACAAACATTACAAAATCCGGAAATAGAGTGTTATTTATAAAATACCCAATGCGCTTTCTATCCTATCTTAGTTGACTGCCTATTCTTCAGTCAACTCTTTCTTTGACAGCTGTTTTTGAATATCCCATTCTATAGAAAGAATAAAAAGACGATCCAGGCTTTCCGTAAACTACATACATATATTCCACTAAACCTAAGCTAAATGTATCCCTGATACAACTTCCCCTTATCTGGATAGCAAAATACCGAAGGCCACTCCAGCTTACCTGACCCAAGGGAAAGTGTGACCGTTGGTAAATTGGAAGGGAAAGAAGGGACTTGACTGTGGCTAAAATATATGACCATCTGAGCGCACTGACATCGCTCCTCCAGGACTTTGAAGAGGCCCAGGCAATTGAAGGCCTTGAAGCTTAAGCTTCATTTGTTTCATAATTAATTCTTCTCTGAGGGACAAAGGTACATTGACCCTTTCTCTCGCCAACAAAAAGACACATTATATAATCCATGTGTTTTCCTCTCCTGAAGACTCCTAATTATTGGATGACATCAATATGCTAAGATAAGGATAAGAAGAAATGGTTTTCATTAAAAAATAATGGCTGTAGCCAATATTTTTAAAGGTTTACTTGCTCTTTAAACTAGCTGTTTAACCAAGATCTATTGTGTACCGCATATTAAGTCTAAATTACCAATGTACCCATAGAAAGAACTGTGAAAATATTCATGAATTTTTTACTCACATACTTCAAACAGGCTGAATGGGTGTTTGTTTTTATGTAACAGCTTATGTTTTGATTATAGTCTAGTGATCTTGAACTTATGAAACTTTTTATCTTACACAAGTGTATTTTAATTTCATAAGTCTTGTATTTTATATTAGGGAGACAAAATCAATCAACACATAAATACAGAAATCACTCTAAATCTTAAAATATGCCTTAAACTAAAATGAATCCATTGAAATTGAACTATAAAGAAAGAAGTAAATTATTAATGGCCTATTTTTCTCCCCTGATTAGTAAGTCAAAGTTAGCCACAATAGTGTTAGTACCCTGGACTTTGAAAAATCCCAGCTACCCTCAACAGAAATCCTACTCCTTACTGATAGCATGAGGGAGCCCAGCATATGAACTTGCAAATTAGAATAGTTTTCATAATTCTGGCACAGCTACTTGCTAGAAATATTAATTTTAGGTGAATTAATCAACTTTCTCTAACTAGCTTTTTCTCTGTAAATGGGAATATGTACCTCATAGGACGGCTGTGAGAATAATTCAGAGTAATAAAGTACCTGGCTCTCCTTGTGACACATTATGGACCTTGGGAAATGTTCTTTTCTTGCTTTTCTCCCTGTTTCCTTTCCAAGTGAACGCACATCTTTTGTCATAAATCACTTTATTGTCATTCAGCAAATACTTGGGATCCTATACCGTGTATGAGGGTTTTGCCAAGTGCAGAGGATTTACAAAGTTGATTAAGACGTGGTGCCCCACCCTCGAAGCTCATACCATAGTGGAGGCCAGAAAAACTGAGTGGAGTGTAATGCGATAAACGTGGCCACAGGGTGTTCAGAATGTTCAGAATGAGAGGCCCATTCTTGTCTGCTGTGTGACCGAGGTCTATCTTGCTTTTATTTCCAAGCATCCCATTTCGGGAGGCATCATTTCATGCATTTCTATTTCAGTATGTCCGTCTTGTGTTTCTGTTACCTGACCCTTTGAGAGTTCCTCACTTTAATTCTCCACACTGAGGCTGATGTCTGCTTCTATTCACTCCTCTCCACGCAGGTTAATACAGACCAGACTAGTGGCCTCACAACATTCTTGATTGTTCTCCCTCTCAATGAAAGATATAAAAATTTACCATGCAGTCCAGTGTCAATGTATGTATTTTATATATGTTTTTATTGATGTATTTTTCATTATGAAACATGCAAAACATAATTTTTAAGATTGGTTGATTAAATTAGGCGATTGTGCTGTAATGCTATGTATTGGTTCCTGGAAAACTCTGTATCTTGCAAAATTGCTTAATAAAAATATTGAGGCTTAAGTTTTCCCATAGAATTAAGACAAGATCACCCAAACCTAGAGCAATTTAAAAACAAAGTGCAAATAAGAATGATAATCCAAACAAATATTAGCAGAGTTAAATCTCAATGGGCATTTGACATCTGTCTAATCACCACTTAGTCTTTTGCAGACTTAAATCCTGGGCTCATACATCCTCCATTGATATGGAGATCTGAAAGGGTACTTGCTTCTAATAGATACCATTTTCATCAAAATTGAAAATCTTACCCCAGGGGTACACTTTTTCATTAATTCATTGTTTTAAGTGAGGGGGACATGTCTTTGCAATTTATACAACTGGACTTGAAGCTTGACCTATTGGAAAGCTGAGTAATTCTTAAAATTCCTAAATAAGCCACTACTGGGGGGAAAAAAGGCACTTCTCTAAATTTTCAGCTTCATTCTTATGGTTTTCAAATATTTGCTAAGGTTTTCTCTTTGATTGTGAGGAAGCTTGTCCATGATTGCTTCAAAACATTAACATCTGGGGAAAATTCATGTATGAACCAAACAACTGCTATATCATACTGATATCATTCCCCTAACAGTCACATGTGAGGAAGTTCATGTCAAAGAAACATGGAGCAGAGGAGATTATCTTTTTAAAATGGTAATTTTATTTGTGCATAGTAGGAAAAAGTCTTAATAATTTAAATGAAAGAGATGCATTTAATACATGGCATTATTTTTCAAAATAACTTTTTGACAGATAGACCTGATTAGATTGCTTATCTTGTAATTTACCTAATGGCATTGGCTTGTGCTTGAATTATCAGCATTGTCTTTAGACTTTAGTTTCTTGGAAGGAATCCTTAAACCATTTGTCCCTTTTGTGAGGGCTAGTTTCTTAAAATTGAATGCTATAATCCATTTCTTTATTGAACCAGCTGCCCACATTATATATTTGATACACTCAAAGCACAAATACAATATTAAGATCTCTCCTCTCTATTCCTTTGCCTTATGAAACTCCTACTTTTCCCTTAAGGGTCTCCATCCTCAATAAGCAAAACCTGACCATCTGACACATGCACTAAGTTTAAGTGCCAGGGTCAATCACATTTTAAACATTAATGATATCATGTCTCTTGTCTTCCGTAAAAATAATATAAAATCAAGCTGTAATATTTTCTTCCAGCACCCAGTAGAATATCTTATCCAGCTCCTCTGGTGGGCACACCTGTCTATAGAAACAATATAACATCGGTGGTACTTGGCCTTCAACCATCATGCAGGGCCTCCCAATTAGTGCCCTTGATTTAATGCTTCATAATAAACATGATTTATAGAAGTTCTTCTGGCACTACCTAAAAAAATAGCTGTGCGTTTGCAGTTGGTCTAACTGTACCAGTGCTCATTGGATCTTTCTTTTTATAGATAAAAAGATAACAGACTGAGGCTGACCCATTTTTGATAATGACATACTTTGTCAACTACTACATTATCATTAGATTTGGCTTTCGTGTAAATTTTCAGTTATAGATGTTATTTCTCTATGCCACCTGTATTTATCTCTATCTATGTATGTATCTATCTAGCTATCATCTATCTTTTTTGTTTTATGACTGCATTACAAAATGGGGTAGCCCTTTAAAAATGTTTTTAGTAATTTGTAGTCTGTTAGCCTAAGGTAGTGTTTTGCTGTTATTTTGGTTGTTGCTTAGAAATAACACTAATTTCCATTCCCATTGTGTATTTTTTATTCAGGGCAGGGTAGTGTAGAAAAAGCAAAAATGAGTAATGAGTATAGTTATTCATTTTGAAGCATTACATTGAAATAAAAATTTAAGAATATAATAGCACATTTCAGCCTATTTAAAATATAATAAAGTAGGGACAAACTGTACAAATAGTTTTGTGTTTAGTGAAGGCCTGATAGTGTTTTATAAACTGTTCAAGAGAACTTATCAAACTTGCCCAATCATATGGAGTTAAATTCATTTACGTTTACTACTAAAAGAAAGGCTTGGGTCCATGACTGTGAAAACAAGGTAATTATAGAATATGTAATTCTAAGAATTGATAATTACATTATTAAATTTCAACTTAATGAACACCTCAGGGCTTTATACTCTTTGTTATTAAGATGGTTTAAGAAGTAGCCCTATTTTTCGCAGCTACTTAAAATGGAACATGGAATACTTTCATAATGAAAGAAAAAATATCTATATCTTCATAATATCTAGCTGAATTACCCCTGTATCTAACAAGTCTGTTATTTCAAGTGATTGCAAATGCTGAAAGAAGTTTATTTTATTCCTTTGAATTTTTAATTATGCATATATAGATACACGAGTATGTGTGTTTTTGATGCTGTATCATTCTTTTAAAAGATCAGTTTGAATCATTTTGAGTTGACAGTGGAGTTTAGTGTGTAATAGAATGGTGTGAATATTCTTTAATGAAGATTTCAAGAAGACTATGTATCTAATTATTTTTAAAAATGTAGCCACTATAGCTGTACAGCTCCCATTTGTGTATACTATAGAAGGTATAGTTAGCCAGTTTTTAAAGTTACAATAATATCAATTATTATTGCTACCAACATCTTTTAAGAAAGAGAAGAAAACTTCTTTGTTAAGACTCCTATTGATAAACAATAGTAATTAACATTCATTAATTGATGAAAGTCAATCCAGGCTCAGTTAACATTTTCAGCCAATCTTGAAGTGGCATTTAATTCTCTCTCTCTCTCTCTCTCTCTCTCTATATATATATATATATACACACATATATATGTGTGTGTGTGTGTGTATGATCTTATAATCATGGTTTTTATATCATGTCTTAGAATAAGATACATAAGACTTGGCATTTCTGATCTTGCATAATCCATTTGTTTCATTGCAGAAGTCTAAAGTACCTGTTATCATGGAGCACCTTGCTATTCTTGAAGCTCCTCCAATTATGTCCCTTAAGAGGTTAATAAAACAGCAATTTTAAAGTCTTTTCCCCCTATCTCCAGTATAACATTTCTCTCACGTGACAGCCATTTTTTCCACAACCTTGAATTTTTCTCTTTTGGCCAAGCTTTGTGATTTAATAAGATGTCACCTTTGTGAAGCACTGAAGGAACTGTGTGAAAATGTGGAATGAAAAATTGACACGGCAGTCAGTCTCCACTGAGCAATTCAGCCAAGTACCCCACGAAACGTTGCAATGCTTGTTGAAATATTACATAGCCTACTGAAAAAGGAAGTTGGAATTTTACTTTGAGAAAGAACATTAAGACATAGAACATTTATATATATTTTATAGGCACATACTATGTGAATAAGTATCTTATTTGCCTTTTTTGCATGAAATTTTAACATCATTATCTTGTTCTATGCACTTTTAGTCAACACAATTGTGTTCCATGAACATATCAGTTATATTATGTGAATTGTGAAAATTACTCTTTGGGATTTTTTTTGCATTAAATATAATCATATATATAGTTTATTTCTGTACAACACTTTGCCCACCTTTATGTGTTCTGAAGATTTGCTATGATCACCATCTAGCTGTTACATAATTATATAAATGCAACAAGTGATATTGACCTAGAAAAATTTTACCTTACACATCAAATTAGGGAAATTAACATCTAGTTCCAGTAGTAAAAATAAAATATAGACTTCCAATGCAACAATTATTTTGGTTCTCTTCTATCCCCTTAAAGTTGTTTAGTGTCATTCCTTAGATGAAATCATGCTTTTCATCTTGTGAAACTGAATCATGCAAAATAAAAAAAATGATTATTTTTTCAAATACAAATAGTAATTATAATAGTAACAGACAAAATCACACATAAAACAGCATATGTGCTAAGATAACTAACCCAAATTGCAAAAGAACAGAAATAATTAAATGATTTGTTGGGGCAGCAGGTCTATACAGTGGTCCCCCCTTCTTCTCCATGGGGTCACAGTTCAAGACCCCCAGTGGATGCCTGAATCCACATCTAGTACCGGACCCTATATATACACTATTCTTCCTGTACATGCATACATATGATAGAGTTTAATTCATAAATTTGGCACAGTAATAGATTAATAATAAAGAATAATAAAATGTAACAGCCATAACAATGTACTATAAGAAAAGTTATGTGAATGTGATATCTCTCTCTCTCTCAAATTATCTTATTGTACTGTACTCACCCTTCTTCTGCTGATGATGAGACATGATACAATGCCTAGCAGTGAGATGAAGAGAGATAAATAGGCATCGTGACATAGCCCTAGACTTCTATTAATCCTCTGTATTCCTGAATCTGTGTAACGATCCCTTACTTGCAGTAGATGCCTTGCTGTCACTAATTTCAGGGGATCCCTTGCTGAAATCTTCATTTAGGCTCAATGTGTTCTGGCACGACACCTTGCTGTCAATCGGAAAGTTTCCCGTTGGTGCCTTCCACCCACAAATGTAATGCCTTTTCCATCTTTACTAAGCACTTGTCATACACTGTGGCTGTAACTTTTATAGTTTGAGGCGCAACAGTAAAACTAGCACAAATTTTCCCTCTTCACAAATTCACGGATAGAAGATTCATTCTTACTGCAGAGCTCAGCAAGCCCAGCACATGGTTTTGTTCTTTCCCTATTAAGAGTGAGAACATTCATCTTTTCACTTAAAGGAAGCACTTTGCAGCTTCTCTTTGGCATGTCCGAATTGCCAGCACTTTGGGGCCATTATTACGTAAAATAAGGGCTACTTGAATGTGATCACTGTGATACCTTGACAGTCCATCTGCTAACCAAGACAGCTACTGACTAACAGGTAGGGAGCGTCTGTCTACAGTGTGGATATGCTGGACAAAGGGATGATTCACATCCCAGAGGGAAGGAGCAGGACAGTGGTGAGGTTTCATCACCCTACTTAGAATGGAGTGCAATTTAAAACTGATGAAATGTTTATTCCTGAAATTTTCCATTCACTATTTTTAGACTGTGGTTGATGGTGAACTGTGGAAAGCAAAACCGTAGATGGGGGGGTACTGTATGTGTTTCATTTATTGCACAGTTGTTAACCTTGCCAAGATGTGTATTCATTAAATATATATATATATATATGGTAGAGGAAAAATAGGTTGTCCAAGGTTTTTTGGTTTTGGGTTTTCGTTTTTACATGATTTACGCTAATCACTGGAGTAAATTTTCTTTCATCTCCTCATGTCTACATCATTTCACAAACAGATGGCAATTCCAAAGAATTGCCAATTTGGTCAGATCTAACTATGCAAGTCGATGATTCTTGTCCCGCCTTCAAATTGCCAAGCATGTATTTGTTGCCTGGGAAAACAAACCCACAGATCCCGATGTGTCCTAGGCATTCTGGTTGTGTAAGAATACGTAGGTTAAATTGCAATGGATGATAACACAACAGTTAGTACACATTTCATTAACACTGTCAACTGCTCTCAGCATTACTGGGTGAATTGGCAATTCTAATTTATTTTATATAACCTGTTTTTCAAAGAATTTTTGCTCGAACTTTCTCAAATAAATCCTTTTTTAGGAACTATCTAATCTTAGAAGATTCCGGTCCATTTAAAACAAGATGCTGAAAAGTTACCGAGGAGGAAAAAAAAAACACTTTTTGCCTACTTTGACTTTAAAGACCAAGGGGACAGTAAACCACTTCAAAGCCTGTCTTTTAATCTTCTCATTGTTGAGCTCTTTGTTGTGAGGGGACAAGGGGGTGTGATTTTTATCCCTGTAATCAGTTTCTGTCAAGATTAGCTTTCTAAACATTTGTTAAGGGGGAGTAACAGCAGTATTATGTGTGGCCAGTGGTCTCTCACCCTTAGCTGATAAAAGGAGAGTTGAGTGTGAAGGCACCAAACCTCCAGTCTGGTCAGCTTGCCTGTAAACTCACCTCCAGCCAGCCTCTTTCCCACTTCCTGCAAACACACCTAGAATAAAGGAAGATTAAATCTGAAACTATCAAGTTGTGGAATGTTTGACTTTCTTCTAGAAAATATGGAAGGTAAAATCATTGATATTTTTTTCCGTTACTTCCAGAAATATTTGGCAGCTTTGATAAAGAGATCTTGGGGTTGGAACTGGGGGAGTTGAGTGTAGAGAGAAAATTTTTGTGCCAGCTAATATTGTTATTTTAACTCTTATTATTGCAATTTACTGTCTGCTGCATCCACACATAAATGATGTGTATAAATACCATCTCTAGAATTTGCTACATTCTACATGGTTGTATGTGGTAAAAAATGGGTTTGGAATTTTTTAAATTATAAAGATGTTTTATGTCTGTCAGGAAATGCAAAGAAACTCCGAGAGTGGTCTGAAGTCACCATGTAGAAGCACATAGGGGGAAATGGGAGGTTAATGAGTACTTTTCCAATTTAAGGCAAATAGTCTTTCCTCAGTGTTCAGATTTATTCATTACTAACTAATGCATTTTTAGGAAGCCATTTTAGGATTTGGTTTCATTTTGGTACATACTAGATTAATTATGATTCCTTTTTGTAAAGTTTATTGTTGTATATGTGGTCTTGATTATACTGTTTTAAGATACTATAGAACTCCCCTAGCCTTTCAGTTTTGTAATCCGCATAGCCTGATTTAGGCTTATATTTGCTTCGGGAAACTTGGTATCTACTTATAGGTTTTTAAATATGTGTTTTTATTTGTACTCTTTAATTGTGCTTTTCAAGTGAGGACCAATTTTATAAATTCTAATTCATAGTGCATTTTCTATTGAAATCTGTAAATACCTATTAGCTCTTCTCCAGTTTAGGAGTTCTATTAATTTTCTCAGAGAATGTAATAATGTATTTTTAGAATCTTCAAGATCATCTCTTTGAAAAGTAAGCATTGTTCGATCATATACTATATGGCTTAGATTTGAAAATAATTAACAACACTATGAATTTTTAATACCTGTTTATATTTTTGAGTTATCTTTAATAAGTTGGGAAAACAGTAGTTCTTCTTGGGGTTCCATATATTTGCTAACGTCTCATGTGTGAAGTCATATGGGAGACTAAAACGGTGCGTTGTTATGGCCAGTAGAGTGATCATTTCTCTTAATATCTGAGTTTTTAATTTAATTGTTTAATGCTAGAATTAGAGGTGATAGATTATGTTGGTTGATACTGTATTAATTATCTTTTATGACCACAATAGCAGAATTTTGGGTTAGTTATGAGCTGCCTGGAATAACGATCCCACACGGTGACATTTGAATTGAAGGGTCATCAATTTTATTGTTGCATCTGTCTGATAAATTAAAGATATATATTAATCAGACCCACAACATCACTATTCTAGTACTATAGAGAATTTTTAATAGTCTCATGCTATTTCAAAATACCTTTAGGACATTATGTTCAGATTTATCTTTAATGTAGCAATGCCTGAACTCAGAAGTAACTCATTTTCTAAGAGCACAAGATAGTCTTTAGCAAACCATGTGTTTAGCAAAAGTTTAATTATTGTCAATGTCCATTATCTGACAACATAATCTATTTACTGTTATATGATAAACTTCACAGGACAATCATATAATAATTTTAACAAGTGAAATAGAAACTGTAACTTGAGTTGCTTGACTGATTTATGTACAACAGTGAGAGAACTTTGATAACCACACATCTTCTTTCTGTGACTATTTAGTTGCTTGTCTACTGTTGTTTACAAAGCAAAAGGGGTAGAATGCCAAGGGAAAACACCAGTTCTCTCATTTGCTGAAATAGTGAATGTTAATTCTCTTGAAGCTTACACAGCAGTTGAAATGGCCTCTTCTGTAAATATTGCCATGCTTCCTGGTATTTCCGTCATTTACAGCTGATTGTAACAAGAGCAGCCACAGCACAGTATTTCTTAATCCCCCCAAAATACCTTATCTATACATAAATCCTCTGAGTCCTGGCAGAATCTTTTACTGACCCTCTAAGACTTTTATTGCCATTTTATTCTTTTTTTATTGCCTCTTTTTCTCCTCCTCTTTCCTCCCTCCTTCTCCACCCCCCTCCTCTTCCTCCTCCTCCTTCTATTTCTAAATCCATGAGCTGAAAAGGGGGTGACAATTTTCATTTTCTAGTGAATGAGATAGATATATAGTTTCTTTCCCATCACACTGTCCGGGCTGCAGAAAAGCAAGGGTTCCCTGTTATGAAAAGCCAACCTAAGCAAATGAATCACTAGGCTGGTGAAAGGTCTCTTGAGGACAATCTGTGTCTTTCCTCTTAGCTGTCAGTTAACAATAACATCTAATCCTTAGCATTTACTGAGTATAGAATAAAGATCGTTAACTATTTCATTACCAATACTTTCATCCCCAAAGACTTCCCTTGGCTCTTTTCTTTCTTTATCTCTTTTTCCTTGATTACACAGATCCTTACTGAGTCCCCTATTGTGGCAGAATTTTTGCTGGGGGCTCAGGGCACAGAGATGACTACATCATTTTTCTTGCAATTAAGGAACTGACAGCCTGGTAGGAAAGCAGATAAGCAAGGAAAGAATTGCAATATTCTGTGAATATGGGTGGTGACAGAGGCCTCAACAAACATAACCACCAAGGAAGAATAATTAAGCATGGCTAGGACGGTGAGGAAAACTTCACAGAAAGTGAAAATGTCAAGCTATGTCTTAAGGTCGAATAGAAATTTTACAAGGAACTGAAGAGGTTCACGGAGCGGCAGCTGCAATAGTCTGTCTAGAAATCAGGGTGAGAAGGGGAGGTTGGCACTGATAATAGGACTGGAAATACATTTGAAACTAGATTTGTTTAGGGCTTTGTGTGTCACTGCAAGTGGGGGCCTTATTCTCTGATGATGGATTGCTATGGAAGATTTTTAAACAGAAGAAGTATCAAATTTCATCTCTAAAAACAGCAAATAAAAGCCATTAGGGCAGGGACTTTGTTTCATTTACTTCTAGACTTCTGGAACAGAGTTGGCATCAGTAAGTATTAATGTGACAATGTGAGAGTGGAATTGCCAATGGAAGATTTCAAAGGCAAGGTACCACGAGGAGGCAGTTGTAGGAATGAGGGTGAGAGCAAGTGATAACCTGAACTAGGGCCCTGGAGGTCACTTTGGTGAGAGGTGTAAACTGGAGAAGGATTGCAGAAGTATGATAGTACTGATAGGGCTAGGTAACCGGTTAGTTCTGGGCATCCAAGGAGGAAGTTAAAGATTTCTACAGTGGGACTAGAGTAACTTCCAAACAAGATTTCAAAAGGCAAGCAAAAATGCAGGTTTGGGGATAAACATGGTGATTCTTATTTGGAGATACCCTGTGTTCGAAGTTAGTATGGTACATCTGGATGGCGAGAGGAATGAGAGATGAAGGTGTCAGATCAGGAGCCATTACACCAGGGTAGTGGCCAAGCTCACAGGAACGAATGAGATTCCTCATAAAGAGGCTCCCACACGAAGAGGGTCACTATTCATGGAGAAGGTAGAGGGACATGTACCAAATGCAAAGGAAAAGCGAAAAACAGCCAGAGAAGTGAGGAGGGATCCAAGAAAAAAGATACATAGTCTACTTTCTCTTCTCCTCCTCTGTGACTTAATCTTCTGTTGGTCTTTGAACATGGTCATCCAGATCAGACGCGATCGACAGTAGAAATTGTGTTTATCTTCCTTTGTCAGCTATAGGTAAAGTGAATCACTTAGGAATTTAACAACAACTGATGGCCAAACTCGACATTATTCATTAAAATACTTAGCAGGGAGGAGACAAAACAGAGGATTAGTAAAGGAATCAAAATATAGGGTAGAATCACTGATTGCTGCCGGCTTATGTAGCTAGCCAATAGAGAGTTTTACACTGAAGAGCTCACAACCGAACTGGGACAGGCTGTGTGGACATTTGTCTATGCTGTGACCATTTTCTCATGCTAAAGGTATTTATCCCAAAGTAGATTACCTGGGCTCCAGCCAGTAGGACACTCATGAAAGACATGCATGAAAATGAACATGGAATTCATTCCATGCACTCTGAGCCACTGGGTTCTTCTATTCTATCTGTTGTGTTTGTTTTCCTGAGAAAGTCTTTTTTGGGAGTGAGAGCTCTGTTTTTTTTCTGCAACTCTTGATGTGGGATGGAATGTTTTGGGATAGAATTCATATTTCTGATTTTGAATACCTTGACATAAATCCAGTCTGACTTCTTTCTATGCCATTTCTGTCATCAGAGGTGATTCAGGGTATGGATGAAGAGTATTTTGTAGGAATTTTGCTTAACGGGCAAATGGAAGACCAGGAGCATAAAAACCAGCTTCCATAAGACCATTTGCATGTTATTTCTTAACATTTTGATATTATTTCTAGTCTGCCTACCTGATAATATGGAAATGTAATGCCAGATCCCAAAACCTGTCTGAAAGATTTATAGGTCATTTCTCTCTTTCAGAGGTTGTTTATAGATCTCACAGTTGGTAGTGATCAATTATGTTAGTTCCATGGTAGAGGGTACTTCACTGTAAAATTAATGGCTTCTGTGACTTAAGGCATAGGAATAATTACTTTATTGAAATAAAACACAAGACTAGAAAGAGCCCCCCACTCCTAAATAAACATACTTGTTGACATCAGGTTTAGCTAAACAAATAGAATATTTGGTGGGATATTTAAGCCAAATTTCTAAGTTTTAATGAAATGATACAGTTGCAACAGAAGTATCTGCTATAGTTTATTTTGTTTGTTTTAGGTAGCTAACATCATTTTGTAATCTGTCAACTTAATATTACCTTTTTAATGTTTACTATTAGTTCTTAATTACCTTCTTACAACTGTATATTATCTTTTCAAAAAATTTGTCTTCCAATCTTGAAAAACTGCCATCTATTTCCCCTTGTGGCCATCTCCTACCAATAAAACAATATTTCTCTTGTTTGGAAGCTTCCTCCCCCTGGTTCTCCTTGCTGGGAATCCAAGCCTCCTCGCCTCGTCTCTTACACTGTTGTAGAATTTCTTTGTAGAAGTGGCTCACGAGTAGAATGTACTGTATTTAGGAGAGGATGATGGCTCCTTCTTCTTGAAGTTTCATTTGCGTAGCAAATACTGTGTGTTCATTTGTTTGCTTGTTTATTTGGGAGAGATAGGGCTGAATCTGTATCTCAAGACATTTTGCCCCTTTTGACTGCCTCCCTCTTCTACCTATGCCTGGTAGTATTTCATGCTGGCTTTTCAGTTGTCCTCTGAAATGCCAGTTGTTGCTTCTGCTGGAAACAGCTGTTGAATGTTACATAAAAGTGCTGTTCTGTCTCATTTCTCTATTTGAATATACATTGGTCTGGATTGCTGTTCAAGACGTTATGTTCTTTTCATGATCCGTCATGCTCCAATAGTAGAGCAAATACTTTACACGCCATGAGCACTGGCTGCAAACTGTAGGTCTTTGAACTTGAAGGTTTTCATGGAGCTTGGTCAAAAATCTCTTTTCGAATTCATCCTGTCTTTATTACAACCCTTTCATCTTGAGCATTGCCTGTACACGATACTGAGGACAATGTGAATGCAAGACTGCACCCTTACAGCCACGCAAGCCTTCTTTCCTCATCAGCAGTTGCTCATTCCCTTGGATGTCTCAATATCTCTTCTCACAGACTGAGTCCTTTCTTGAAAGGCTGTTTGATGACACATCAAGTCAGTCCCAGCCCTTGCTGTGCTCTCAGCCTGAATGCCGGTGTGAGCACTGGTCAGTCAAGCAGCCCACTTCAAGTAAACATTTATTCAAAAGGCAAATGTCAGGGAAAATCACTCCATACCCTGCACATAAACAGATTTCGTTTTGCTTATTTACTTGTTTATCTGCTTTTTAAAAAGAATATAAATGTGTTAGATTTCCCTTCACCCATATAGATTATTAATCATTGTGATAAATGTGGCCCCAAGATATGATCTGGTTCAGTCATCTGTTGGTAGCAAAATGTTAAGGAATTATTTATTATTGTTATTATTATTATTATTATTTCGGTATATTACGGGGGTACAAATGTTTAGGTTAGGTATATTGCCTTTGCCCCACGCGAGTCAGAGCTTCAAGCGTGTCCATCCCCCAGATGGTGCGCACCACACCCATTAGGTTTGTATATACCCATCCTCACCTGCCCAAACCTGATGAATGTTACTACTATATGTACACTTAGGTGTTGATCAGTTAATATCAATCAACTATTACTGTTATCATTAAGCCAACTCTTACCCTCGTTTGAAGAATAGCCAGTAGAGAAAAGAACCATCTCCATCTCACACATGGAGAAGGTAGGTTCAAAGGAGTTTCAGAAACTTCCCTGCAATATGTAACTGCTGGAAACAGGACTAGCTGATAAAACTTAAATATGTCACGCCTATAATCCTAGCACTCTGGGAGGCTGAGGCGGGCGGATTGCTCAAGGTCAGGAGTTCAAAACCAGCCTGATCAAGAGTGAGACCCCGTCTCTACTAAAAATAGAAATAAATTAATTGGCCGACTAAAAATATATATAGAAAAAATTAGCCGGGCAAGGTGGCGCATGCCTGTAGTCCCAGCTACTTGGGAGGCTGAGGCAGAAGGATTGCTTGAGCCCAGGAGTTTGAGGTTGCTGTGAGCTAGGCTGATGCCACGGCACTCACTCTAGCCTGGGCAACAGAGTGAGACTCTGTCTCAAAAAAAAAAAAAAACAAAACTTAAATATGATTTACTTGAATTGACAACAGCATTTTCTTCTTCTGCCCTTTGCATAGCTCACTATCAGCCCCATGCCTGAACGTGGGTGCACACACCCTCTGGTATATGTATTTATATCCACACTCTTCATCCATTAAAGAAGATGACTGCCTCAGGCCAGAACTTATGAGATGCCTATTCTGAATTGGTCTAGGATACATTTATTTTACAATAAAAAATAAATTGCATTTGATAAATCATTAAAATAAAAAAACGTCAGGCTGTAACATGAATAAAGACTGACATATTTTCAAAAAAACATTGAACCAGGATAACGAAAGAGCTGACAGCACTGGGATCTTGTTGCTTCATCATTACTCTGAAAAGAATAGAAACATCCAGAAATAATTTAAAGAGTTATTTCAATCAGACTTATGGAATTTACTATATGTATATGTTTTTAAATGATTAAAGGTATGCCAAATCCTGCATTTAAAAAAAATTAATCAGATACATTTTCTGGGAATTTTAAAAACAAGAGCTGATCAGTAATATGTTTAGGATAAAAATTATTCTGCTTACTTTTGGGAATTCCCTATTTCCCCCCCAAAAAAAATCTTTGGGGAAATAAAAGGCTCTCCATTAGATAGATAGCTTGAAATGTATTTACATAATGCAAATAAAAAGAGAACACCTTATCAGTAACTAAAATAAAATTTTACCTCCCTTGCATTTGAGACAAGGTCAGTTAATCAGTAAATGACTTTGTGCTACAAGCAATGTTTAGTAGTAGCACCTTTCAGTCCTGTTGTTACTTTATCCACATAATTCCAGAGGTTCCTATTTATTTTTCTTACTTTTTATGGGATATTTCCATTATGTAGAAATAGAATCACCAAGGAAAAACAAGATATAGAAATTATTTTAATAGGTATTAGGAATTAAGGAAGAATTCAGTGATAAAGAAATGAGATTAATATTGTATAGCAAAAATAATAAGTTCTGGAGACAGAATATGCTTTGAAATATCATCTGGTCAACTCCCGAGTAAAATTAAATCTAAACCAAATAGTACATTTTAAAGTCTAGCTTATTTCCAATGCTGTTCAAAATCACAAAATGCCCATGGATACTGTAATATCTTCATCTGTAATATATAATACCATTTAAAAGTAGTTCATATTCATCAAGATGATATAAAATATGTGATGAACCTCAGGTGATAAAGATATTCACAGAATAAGATCATAAGGATATTAATGGAACAATATCTACTAGATTCTACAACATTAAAGTGATTAACATTAAAGTGACTACAGAAACCAGAAAAACAAATGTAATGTATGTATTAAAATGCTTATGCTATTGACCTGTGGTGCAAAGTAAAATTGAAGCAATTTTCTATGTATGTGTCCCTTAACTTGCTAAGTGCTATCACCTTATTTTCTCTTGGCTAAAAAGAATCAAGACCAATTATCTTATTTTACTTCTTCTAAGGAGGTCATACTTTCTAATCTGTTTTGGGTACTATATATTAGAAAAAAATAAGAAAAATAAATGATTTGCCAATCTGAATTGCAGACTAATCAAAGAAAATATTTATGTTACAGAGACCTGCCTTCATCCTGTTACTCCCTCACATTAAAAGAGGAGAAGTAGTAAAAAAAAAAAGTTATGATAATTTGGTTCTTGTCAGGATCCATTATGGAAGCCAAAGGAACAAAACAATAACTGACAAGAAATTTAAAACTGTAAGAAATTTCATTCCTCACATTATAATTACCTATCACATAGTAGACTAGTAGAACACTTAATAAGTGACCATATTTTTACACGGCATTTTAGAATCTTAAGTATAACAACATATCGAAAACTTGAGTAGGATCAATAACATATGTTAAGCTATAGTTTACCATTTTGAGAGGTACATTTTATTTACTCACCAAAGAGCTTGAAATCATACCTGGGGAAGCTGTTAAGCCACATAACTTACCAATTGCTTTATCTTCTTTGTTGTAGTCCTTACCCTCCAAGAATGTCCCCCTTGCAGCCAAGGAGTAATTTATTTGCCAAACAGAAAGTAAATATTTCTGGTAGTTTGGCTAACCAGAGGAGATGGTTCATTCTGTTGGCCATCTATCTACCAAACAATGAATGGCATTTGGGCTATATTAACCGAACCTTATTCTTCAGAGAAAATTTAATATGCCACTAAATAACACTGCCATTGCGGTAGAGACACCTGAGGATGTTTAAAATGTCTGTAAAACACAGACGGGGCACAGGTCTAACAACTGTAGCCTGAAGGTTTGTCTGATTTAGATATTATATTTTCTTTCCCAGGAAGTTTTGTTTCCAAATGGTCCCACTGAGTGGACCCAACGCCTTCACACTTCTCCATCCCAGTGTAGATCAATACAACACCATAGTTCCCCATCTCAAATAACCTTCTAGCTTTTAACTGGCCACTCATTTTTAAGGTTGGCTGAGACAGTGTCTGGTAATCACGTCTTGTCCTCATTTGTGACATGTCCCTCTCGGGCTGGTTCACACATCTGTTTCCAAAGACCCTAACAGTCCTGTCTGAATGGAGACAGAATGCAAGCAAAGCCAATCGGATGTGATCTGCTTCCTGCAGATCTTCCGAGTGGGCTCAAGTTTTTCCATATTGAGTTTGCTTACTTTGAGGTGTTTGTGGCCTTGATTTAATCTTACTTTCAACAGCCAAACATTCTTCTTAATATCTGGCTTTATATGGACTGTCTTTTTAAATTTGGTGACATGTGTATGTGTGTGTGTATACGTGTCCCTCCCCCCAGATAAGATCAGGAAAGATAGCACCTACCTATTACCTCTTTGGTGGCTTTCCTACATTATATTTGAAAAAAAAATTCTATTACTTCTCATTGTGTAATGAAAATCTTATCCAAGGAATCTTGCTTTTATTCTAACAAGATGCCTATCAAATTGCCAATCTGTATTCAGAGATTAGCCTAATTTAGGTTGGTAATTATTAAAGAATCACACAAGATGCCCCCAAACTGTGACTGGTTTACTGACTTCTAATACTACTGCATGAACCCCTGGGTGTCCATTAGATGTTAATTAACGACAGTATGCTGGGTTGAATTGACTTGTGGATTCTGGGTGATTACTTTTTCAATTTAAAATTATGAGATACACAGCATCAATCCGTCAGCAGGGAAGATTGAATTTTAATTTATTGCAGGTAACTAGAAAATTGTGGAGCTTTAGGAATTCAAAGAATTTGTTATTTGTACTCCATATAAAGATAATACGTGACAAAAAAATGAATGCAATGTAAAAGGCCCAGCAGCATTTTCTAGGAGCTTTGCTTTGCCTTTGTTTCTCTTTAGTTTTTTTTTTTT
>VBSM01000142.1:11398830-11426017 GCA_008086735.1 Cheirogaleus medius | reverse complement strand
TTTCTGCAGAGACACTCTAACTGGCGGTGTTTCTCGTCCGCCATCTTGCTCCACCGGATTTTGACATTTTAATGTAGATCTTCAAAAGTGGCGTGTCTCTCCAAATTTAATGTTTTGTTTAACTCACCAAACTCTGGGCATCAGGGAAAGAGGCATAATGATTCTGTATTCAAATGCAAAAGGAACGCCTTAATGTTTGCTTTGATAAAAGTATGGTATCTTTAATGCATGAGGCTCACAAATTTGCCAGACTCATTAATCCCAACTTGAATGGCATGTCCTTGCACAACTAGTTGCAAAGTATTAATCATTTACAATTCAAATAAGCAATTAGGTAAGTTATATGATCCATAGCTTTAATGCTTAGTACTCTCTGGCTGAATGGCTGTCACTGAAAGACTACGACATGGATACAAGCTAATAGGATGAGTGTGGTTGAAATACATGAATTCTAAAATCGATAGCCTCTACCTGCTACAGCAAATTCTCTTGCAAGAATAATGGTTCTCAAACTTTATGATGCATCAGAATCACCTGGCAGGCATCTTTACACACATTACTGGGTCCCATTGTCAGGTGGATTCAGTTGGTCTGGGGTGGGGCTCAAGAATTCCCATTTCTAACAAGTTCCCATAAGGCTATTTTCTGTCCTCTTGGACATACACACTAAAGCTTTCATCACACTTTGACAAACACTGCCATAGTGCGTTTATCACCATGTTTATAGGGAGTATAAAGTTCAATGTAACTCCACATTTCTTCTCCTAAATGAGAGATCTTTCTTCCCTTTGTCAAGTTCTTGGGAGCTTCCTGTTTTTAACTTCCAAGACCATTAGGAATTCCTATACTCCACACCAATTTTCTTTAATATTCAAGTCATCATTTGTAATTAAGAGACCTCCTGATAGAAAAATGTTTTAATTTTATATTCATGCAAGTCAATAAACTCCCTACCTTGCTTCTTTGGCTATAATGGTATTCCATTTGCCACAAGTCATAGATGATTACATGAGGATTTGCTTTCTCTTTTGAATCCGGTCTATATCATCATTGGAGTAACATTGATCTGAATACAAATGCCATCTATTGTACTTCCTTTTATCTAATATCCATCAGATATTTTGAATTCATTGGTCTTCCAACCTGAACCAAGCTAAATTAGGAGAGAATATAAATTCTGGATACTTTTTCTCTGACCACAAAATGTTCTACCTTTAATTCTCAGAAGTTTCAATCAGAAGAATTTAATTAGATGCTGAAGGGAGAAGTGACTAGATTCTGAACTTCTGACAAAAGTGAAAGTTGAAATATATTGTTGGACTTAAACTGAGATCCTATTGACATCCCGGTGCAATCTGGGAAACAGATATTCAGAACACAAGAAATATCATTCTTATCTTTGACATTCTCAGCACAAATAGCAGGCTTTTTGAAAGGATGAGTATAAGAAATATGAAAATTAGTAGAAATATAAACTTAGGCCCTTTTAGATTTTTTAAGTTTCATTAATCATTGAAAAGTAAATGTATCACAATTTTACTTATAAAAACATGACCAATATGAAAATCCTTATTCACTTGAAAAATAAATCAGTAATTGATTTTTTATTTAAGGAGTTTTTCTTTACAAATATACTCAGAATATTTGTCTGAAAGTATGCTACCTTCCTGCATTTTAAGTGTTTAATTTATAAACAATTTATTGAAAAAAATTAAGATCAAAATTATTATACATGGCAATAATAATAACAGCAGAGCATCCTATGCTCCAAGCACTAGTCAAAGTATTTTAATTATTCATTCAGTTAATTCATAATAATGCTTTGAGGAAGGTGCTATCATTACACTCAGTTGAAAGTGACAGATTTCACAGCTAGAAAATGACTATTTTGAACCCAGAGAGTCTGGCTTCCCTGACCCAACTCTTGACTACTTTTCAATACTTCTTTATAAGCACATATATGCATTTGCAATTTGATCAAGGCAGCACTTTTACTCTAATGTTCACATTTTGAACACTTTTAAGTGTTAGAGGAAAGGAAAGATAGAAGTAACTTACACAACATAGAATTTTTAGGTCAATTCTTTATATATCTGTAGCCAAGGAAACAGACTCCCAACAAATCATTTCTAAACTTAATTCTTAGAAACCTATCAAAATTAATAAATACCAATAAATCTATAATTGGTCAATAAATATTCATTTATAGCTACTTTGAGCTTAACCATGAGCTACCTATATAATAATGATTCCTTCTTACAAAAGATTATGACCTAGTAGGGGGTATAAGAAATATATAAAACAGTATTATAAAATGTCAAAAAATTAAAATGTAGAATTAATTTTATTACAATGCAAGTAACATTTAGTAATGTGTTTGTTGTGTGGTACCAACTACAAATGGAATGATAGTTACTGCTACTGGGACCACAATTAATTCTCGTTTTCTAGTTTAGGGATTTAAAAATATTCAAATATCTTATTATAGAGTAACACAACTTTTTGTGGACAAAATGCACTTATGATATTTTTGAAATTAATCTTTGGGGGAAAATGCTTGGAAAAAATCAATTGGCAAATCATATCAAAACTCAATTTTCAGGTAACAAAATCTCTATATATGAAAAACTTAAATGTGATATTGGATGTGAGGCCAATTTGTTCTCTGCCTTTATCTTGTGAATTATGTGCTATTTCGTTATTTTTGTTGTTATTTATTAAGAAGTGACAGTATCCATAGCAGCCTATAATTTGTTGTTTGTGCTTCACATAACTTTGGTTGTTTTCCAAGGGTCAGTCTCCATAAAAGGGAAGAAATACTTTTCTCTCTCAGTGATTTTCCACTGATATGCTTCAGAATTTACTGTAAATCTTGCAATTTATCATTACGGTTTTACTACCAGTAAAGTCTCAAACTAAGTTTTGAAGAAAGTCATGCTTAAAGTAAAAATAAGGACTTGCAGGAATATGGGTGAAAATTATTTACTTAGAACATTTAAATACTTTCCTGTAACCAATAATAAAATGGATAACACAATAGTGTAGTTTTGACATGATTTGCACTTGGGAATGAGGAAGCATTTCACCCTTGGAATTATTAACAGCATCTGAGGTGTTCACTGAAATGTCCCCAGGTCTGTACTGTGAACTTGTCTTGGAAACTAACTACTGTTAGTTAGTTTTTAACTGTTGCTACTAATATATAATGTCTGTGATCGAAGTTTCCTTTGTACAACTTGTTTTAAAATTTAAATACAAACAAATAATTCACTGCATATCTTTAAAAGTTTGTTAACTGGGGATGATGCACCTGTAAATACATCACTTCTGAAAAATTGTTCTTGTTTTGAGTTCACAATTTTATTGACAACTTAGAATTATTTTTCTCCAAAGAAAAATGCAAAAGTCCACTTTAGTGTCTGTTTTTGGAACTTTCCACACAATAAGTTTAGTAAAATGTTTCCTAAAGTATAATTTTTAGAAAGGTAATGCTCATAATAGCAGCAGTGCCTTTTGTCACTGAGAAAGTCCTAGTTACATGCTACAGTTTGGACTTTGAGTAACACAGGTCTCATGTCCCAAATCTTCCATTGAGAATATACTTGGCGATCAGCATCCGAGGAAAAAGAAAGAAGAGGTGATAGATAAATTAATGAGAATTCAAAGTAAGCAATCTTAAGCAGCACTGAGGTTGGTGATAATTACCTTCCAGCTCACCTTGGCTTTTTATTATTTAGTTCCTTCATGACCTTACAATTCCTATCATTTGTTCTTTATAATAATTCTTTTTTTCCCCTGATAACCAAATGATCCATGGTAGAGCATTTGGAATAATACATGTGTTTTAAAACAACACAGAGTTGAACATCTGGAAAATACAGAAAAGTACAAAAGGAGAGAAAAAAAATTCCCAATTCTAGTATTCAGAGATTACCCTTGTTAAAATTATTGCATATTTCAATGTAGTATCTTATTTTTCCGATTTTCTACTAATATAAAAATTGAGAGAGTATCACATATAAAACTTGTATATTTACTTTTGTGTAATACAAACTCATTAATACACTTCAAAATCCTATTTTGGTGGCTATATTATAAGGAATATTATCCATATTTCTCTGAGCAATGAGCATGTATATCTTGGCAAACCATTTCAAATATTTCTCTTAAAAAACACACAAGAATTCTTTCCAAATTTTTTTATCAAAGTGTCATCTTTTAATTTATTACTTTGTAATTACTAAAAGTGTTAAGGTTTTTATATGGTTAACATATATTTAAATTTGGGGAGGAAATTAACTGTACCTTTTCTTTAACATAGATTTCTCTAAACTACCTTTTAACTTAATTCTTTTTAAATTTCAGAAAATTACAGGAGTATAAACACTTTGGGCTACAAGTGAGCTCATGCCCCAGACAGCGTGCACTGGGCCCATTAGGTGTGAATATACCTATTCCCTCTTCCCCCCTCCAACCTGCCCAACACCCAATGAATGTTACTTCCATATGTGCACATAAGTGTTGATAGTTAGTACCAATTTAATGGTGAGTCCATGTGGTGCTTGTTTTTCCATTCTTGTGATACTTCACTTAGAATAATGGGCTCCAGCTCCATCCGGATAATACAATAGGTAGTTCGCCTTTTTTATGGCTGAGTAGAAGAACTCCATGGCATATATATACATTTTATTAATCCACTCATGTATTGATGGGCACTTGGATTGTTTCCACATCTTTGCAATTGTGAGTAGTGTTGCTACGAACATTCTAGTGCAGACCTTTTTTTTATAGAATGTCTTTTTTTCCTTTGGGTAAATATCCAGTAGTGGGATTGCTGGATCAAATGGTAGTTCAACTTTTAGTTCTTTGAGGTATCTCCGTATTACTTTCCGTAGAGGTTGTACTGATTTGCAGTCCCACCAGCAGTGCATGAGTGCTCCTATTTCTCTGCACCCATGCCAACATTTGTTGTTTGGGGACTTTTTGATAAAAGCCATTCTCACTGGTGCTAAGTGATATCTCATTGTGGCTTTGATTTGCATTTCCCTGATGATTAGAGAAGCTGAGCAATTTTTACTTTTTAATTTTAAATTAAGCATTTCTTAGTCCATTAAGTTCATTAAGCTTTTCTTAAATTAACTTCTAATTTTTACAGAAGTTGATCATGTCAAGTATTTTTTTTATTTCAGAGAATATTTTATTTCTAGTAAAGAAAAATTCATATCAAATGCAATTGTGCAGAAGATCTCAATGAAATGTACAAATAACTTTTAATTACATATAAACACGTAAAATTCAATGGTGTGAACTACGTAGCTAAGAAAGTCATAAATGCTTGAAGTGTTAACAGTAGCACGAAGGCATTGCTACCAACAGGAGTTAACATCTAAAAGTTGTATACAACTGACTGATGCATTGTATCCTTTAAATGTATTCAAATCCACCATCATTTAAAGTAGTATTTTTAAAAAATTTAAACTACATGAATATTTATGTTCAAGCAGAATGAAGAATGTAGAATGTTTACCGGTTTATATAATATGATCTAATACACACATACATATGTTATGTATGGATTGAAGATGAGTATGAAACTCTCACTCCAGTAGCTGTTAGATCTCAACAATGCTTTTAAAATTTCACCTCTTGAAAGAATTTTTTATTAGAAAAAGGTTAAATGGAGAGTTAAGTCCCATAAAGGGTTAACAAAGAGGGTGAAACTTGATCCACATGGCTGAAAGTCAAAGTTCTGAGTTTATTGTTTATCAGATCAGACCTTTCTATTTTTGAGCACCTTCAGTTGCAAGGTGCAGTACCGGGCTCATAGAACTGAGGGGTTATGTATTAGAATAGATGGCGTTTTTCAGTTAGAAATCACCTATGTCTAATACAGAGTATCTAGTTCATATCCATATAAATCTATATAATTGTTTTAGTTACATTCTTAGTAATGAGTCTGTATTTCCACCAAGACTCAAAGAAAAAAATTTTGCTAAATATTTCCCCTCTTCTCTTGCTATTCCACTGAGAAATCAAGATCTGTATCTGTGGGTGAAATTCGCTGATGGGATTTCACATCTGTGATTGGCAGTCTAAATGGGATTCAGTCAGACACAGAGTACCATTGGCAGAGATAAAGAATCAAATGAAAAGTCAGTGGATAATGGCCAGTTGCGCTTATCATTCTCTTTTTCCTCTGCCACAAACTGTAGTGGCTGTCACTCACTCTCATTACTAAGACTGGGAGTGACACCGCAGGATATTGCCGTCTGAATTGCTAAGCGTCCTTCGGGCAAAGACACTAATTATAATATTCTGATTTCCAATGATAATTTCCTTTGGCTCAGTACTGTGGTATAAGTAGATCAGGATACAGAATTATTAATACTTTTTAGTACTGTGCCACGCCAAATGAAGAATCTTTTTATTTTGCCATTTAGTTACTTCTGCCATTTATAAAGGTCATACAGCCATGCGTATGCATATTGTGTGGTGTGTCTACATACAAGTGCAATGTATAATTCTAATGTGCATTATTATGCATATATATATATATCAAAGAAAGATAACATTTAAAAAAAACTCCCTGTTACTATTGACTAAATGTTCTCAAGCATTTATTAGACATAGTATCTCTGAGGTCAATTTAATGTATTATGTCCTTTTTGCATTGGCAAGAGTGGGAGGCAGTTAAATGAGATGGAATTAATATTTACAAAGATTCTATTTTAGCCTAACACAGTGCTGGTATTTTTATTTACTTTATTTTGTTTAATACTCACAAAAATTGACTATGTAGGTATTATTACTTCTAAAGTATGATTAAGGACACTGAGTTTCCAGAAGTTATGTAATTCCCTAGAAGTCAAACAGCTAATATAAGACAAAATTGTGCTTCTCACAGGGTTTCTTTGACTCCTGAACCTAAACTTTTTCAGATACAAGTTGCTTAAAGTGATGATTGACCTAGGGTGGACCTACAGGTGTACAAAGATCATTATTTCCCTAATAGTGAAATGTTCTCCATAACTTAAGAAGGCTAGTTTTGATTTCTTTGGAGAGATTTGTCAACATTAGGAAATCTATTTCATGTGGTCTCTTGACCCCTCCCCCTGCTCTCATCTGGTTGTATTAAAATGTAAAACACCAATGCCAGTTGCTCAACTGGATGGCTTAAAGTGATTGCACTTCTCTGACCTTTCACCTGTTCCATAAGTTTACATCAATGCTAGAATAGTTGTCTTTCTCAATCTAGGGCATTTACCTAGAATGCAGAAGTCACAAATTCAAATACTTGTAGCTTGCAGAGCTGTGTGTGAATTAGATTGACTGTGGAAGAATAGAGAGCAGTGATACCTGTTTACACTGGAACCTGCAAGCTCCTCCTAAAGGTATTTAGAGCCACTTACAAGCAAACAGTGTTTTAACCAAACAAAAAACTTGGATATGAATTAATTCAACCCAAGGCATCACGTTTACAACACTTCGTGAAAATCAAGTGTTGATACATATTTGAGCACCTTAGAAGTTAGTATAATAGTAACGTATTATTGGAATTCAGTTAAATACTCACTATTCCATTTCCTTAATTATCTCTTCTGTGAGCAAAACTAATTATTTTCAAAAAGGGTGAAGCAGTGCAGTTGCTGATACTTGTCTTAGAAATACTCTTTTAAAAATAAAAGATATAACAAAACCCTGCCTCAAGACCTCTTTCAGGGTCAGATATGGTTACAACCCTGTTTTGTAAGTGGGAAAGTTAAGTCACCAGGGAGACTTAAATGCACTGTAAAAGACTTCTAAGAAATTAAGTTCCATGCTTTGTAAGTCTAGCACTTCAAAGTTGATGTTAACATTTATAAAGGTTTTAAAGTGTATGGTATACCTTCTCCGTCTTTCCTTTTGCTTTTGCTATTTCTCCCTATTCGGCAGCTCCATGTGAATAGATTGGATTATGAGTTAATGCAGGCCTAAGGGTTGTTGCTAGGACAAAAAAACCCAGGCTTTGTTTGGGGAATGATATTTGTTCTCCAGCTTTCTCTTGAAAACATAAGAGCCTTTCCTTTTTAAGCAGATTTTTTTTTGTTGTTCCATTTGGAAATCATGGTGAATATTTCCAACTCATTGGGTAGAACCTAGTGCTGGCTGCATTAGGCCCAGTGTGTGTTTAGGGGATTCCCTTGGAGGCTGATGATGAGGAATCCTTGGATGACTCTTCAGCTGAATGTGTTACCATGTTTTTACAGGAGGCGATCGAGATCGGATGACAGCAAATCATGAGAGCTACCTTCTCATGGCGAGCACCCAGAATGATATGGAAGACTGGGTGAAGTCCATCCGCCGAGTCATATGGGGACCTTTCGGCGGGGGTGAGTACATTTAAAAATTATGGAAACACAGAAAGGTAGACCAAACATCTTCATCTGTTTCCCCCAGCTGATGTTACTATCAGCTCCTGTATTCAAATGGATGAATGTCAAGATAAATAGTAAGTTGTCCAACGTTATGGTTAGAAACATATCTAAGCGACTCCTAGAGGTTTAATTTAGATCCCATGTCATTTATAACCAAGCCCCTTCCATGAATATGTTGAATTACATTAATGGATGATATTTTTTATTTAGTTGTGGATTTTTCCATTGGACTAACAATAAACAGTTATGGGTAGCATACTATAAATGTAGATTAGTTAAGAACATCTTGATATGAAGCAAAAACATTTTGGCTAGTAGGTCTAGAGAGTATCCCAGCCCCCAAGCGCTCAGTGGTGTCAAAGAGGAATGCCAAAACTTTGGCTGAGAATTGGATGATCACTGGAGTAAAAACAATGCTTTGGATCAGTTTATAAATTTGATAGTAAGTTTTAAAAATATTGTAGTTAATATAGTATTAAGAATGCAGCAGATGAAGAATAAGCTAAAAAGAATAAAACTAAATGGGGGAAGAAAAGCCAAAAGTTGTGATCTTGGTCTATTAAGAAATATGAAATAGAATAATATAAACAGAAAAATTATTCAAAGAAAATAATTCAGCAAAAGGAACCAAAAATTAAGGACACAATAATATTTACCCGGTATCTATAACTAAAATGTATTTCCAAAAATGTAAAGCCTAAATTTTTTATATTGATGTAGTTAAAATAAATTACATTAAATCAAATTCACACTTAATAAACCAATGACAATTCTCATATTTATTTTATATTCTCTTTTGTATATAGGCAGCACCCCAAACTAAGAAAGTGAATTTTTTCCATATGTATTAGATGCTTCCTAGGCTGACCATTTTACTTTTTAGAACAACTTTGAAAGCTTAGTTTAAAAAGTTGATAAGCTAGATTAAAATTGAAATAGTAAAGATTCATTGAAGACATGTTGATATTTTACTAGATTAATGAATGATACATGTCTGTCAATTGTCTGTTTTTTAGCAGTATCTTTTATTAGGGAAGGGGGAGGTTCCTAACCTAAGTGACCGTTTACTCCAATTTGCCTGGTAGCAGTCGGGTTTACAGCTATTGTTCAGGCTAATTAGTGACTGTGCTACTTTTGTCCATCACCAGATAAATGGATAAACAGAATGTGATAAATCCATAGAGTGAATTATCGTTACTCAGCCATAAAAAGGAGTGAAGTACGGATACACGCTACAGCATGAATGAAGCTGGAAAGCATTGTGCTGAGTGAAAGAAGCCAGTCAGAAAAGATCACACATTATGATTCCATTCATAAGGAGATATAGAATAGGGAAATCTATAGAGACAGAAAGTAGAATAGTGGTTGCTTAGGGCTGGGATAGGGGCATAAGGGTTACCAGGGTGATAGCCAAAAGGTAGGGGTTTCTTTTTGAGAAGATAGAGATGTACCAGAATTGACCGTGGTGATGGTTGTACTTATCTGTGAATATACTAAAAAAACATTGAACTGTATACTTTAAGCAGGTGAATTCTATAGTATGTGAATGATATCTCAATAAAGCTGTTTTTAAAAAGTCTGAACTGCCACAAATGCATAAGAGAATGCATTTTTCCTTCCTATCTTAGTTATAGAACCCAGACCTTGTTAATCCTAAATGAAATCCACTTGATTAGTTGGTATCTGTAAAGAAATTCAGAAAAGAAGGTGATATATCGCCCTGATTGATTAATTCCAGCATAACACCTTTGGATGTGTTTTAAATGTAACTGTTACAGAGAAGGCATTTCATTGTGGCAGTTTCATAACCTGTGTTTTTAAAAAGTTAAAGTTTTTCATGAGGCACTTAAGCTCATCTTTGTTCAGGGTGCATACATATATGCAAAATGTCCCCTTTTTGCCATTACAATAGTGAACATTTGATTAAAATATAGGGGACACTTGAGGAACTTGCCTAGCTCTTCAATCTTCTAGAAATTAAAATTTGTTAAATGAAAATCATAAAATGTAGGACTTTGGATTATAGGCTTTTTCATTTTATTAAAGTGAATTTATAACGAATATTCAAATGTGGGCAGGGAACCAATGGACATGTGAAAAGCAGACGTTCCTTTTTAACTCCTTAGCCGAATAAGAAGTTCAGTACTGAATCTAGGTGCCTCCAGTTTGTGCTCTCTGTTTAAGCCGCCCATAAACAGTTGCTTCTCTGTTCACAATGCCGGTTAAACATCAAATCCAAAAATCCAGATTTCAAAACATTAATTTAGCTTTGGAAAAATTTAGTTTTTGTTTGTTCTTTCTTTCTTTTTTGTTTATTTTTACACTGGGTTGCTTTTCAGTTGTTTTTGAGGCAACGTTCATGTAAGTGTCTAGCCCAGGATCTGAGAACAATGGTTCTTCATTAATGGTCCTTTAGATCTGAGCACTGGCCTAACTTCAGCGACTCACAAAATCAGGTTTTTGTATATCTCTGTCTTCTAATGAAGAGAGTTGATTCAGTGACCCAGCAAGGCAGTAAAAATACAATTTGTGAATAATCCTTATGATGAATAATTGGCATATGGACAAATGGGGGTTAATTAAGAGGCAACGTGATCTTGTCTTAGACACAGACCAACTGTGTCATCTGGAATATGTAGTTTTACTTCCCTTGTCTTTAGTTTTCCTCACTTGTGAAATAAGAAAATTGGATAAAATAGTTCTACCTTCCCAGTTCCAAAATCCTGTCATTACTCGAGCGTTCCCTCCATACCAGGGCTCGGGTCAGTGAATTATTCAGTTGGTTAAAGTGTTTCCAAATGCAGCCACTGCCTCTGCCTTGATGGTGCTGAGTTCTACTTTGTGGCTCTTTATTTTCTTAGTAGCATGCTGTGACGCAGGGTAAAAAAAAATTGAACTATACAGCAGAAATAATTACTAATGATTCTTTCAACAATAAAATATTACCTATCTGGCCATGCTAGTTAGAGTAATGATGTTTTTAATGGGAGGACCTTTTCACACTCCTCACAGTTTTATAAAACTCTTGCTAAAAGGCTGGGAAGGGACCCAGAGGCCTGGGGGTGGGAGTCAGCTGGGGTTAAAGCACTCACATTCCAAATCTGCTCATGGAACAGCCAGGTGGATGAATGATTAACCCAGCAAGTAGATTGTTCAGTGAGTAGGACCGAGAGGGTTGGTGGATGTGAAGGCTGGGGTGGAAAAGGGCACAGGCAACAGCATGGGAGAATGCCGAAAACAGAATTGGTTTGCAAAACCCTAACCAGAGAAATTCATATGTATATATAAACACACACACACACACACACACACACACACACACATACTTGAGCTAATTTGTTTTGCAGTTATACCTGCAGACTCTTTGCCACTGGATTTAAACTATTTTTCTATTTAACAGACACACACATACACATATATATCATATAAATATGTTTTAATGATATGCACATTAAATCTCACAAATGGATTCGATTTCAGAGGACCTAAAGAAGTAAATCTGGCATAAGAAGGGAGTAAATGCAGGTATGAGGGGGCAAAGAGTTTACCCCTGGGGGTGGTTTGGTGCCTGTGATTTCTGAAGGGGCTGAGCCAGCCAGCTGTGAAGCTGCTGCACAAGAGAAGGGCTCCGAAGTCAAAGCAAAGTAAAAAAAACAAAAACAACAGCCAGGGGTTCACGCTGCAGCGTGGCGTCCTCCCTCCTCCCCTCGGATTGTTGCAACTGCACCTGCTGCATGTGACCGGCAGGCACCGGAGGCGGCCACAGCCACAGCCTTGGTGACGAGCAGCCGCAGCCCTGCCAGCTCCAGTCTGGCGTTCATTGAGAAAAGGGGAGACGAAGCAGGAGGGGAGGAGGAGAAGCTCCCTGCACAGCTGCCTCCCCGCAGACCCAAGGACCCTCCTGGAACGGGCACGCGGCTACTCTGACACAGTGATTCCCTCGGGAGTTTGCAGACAGCCGGCAAGAGGCAGGAGCTCGCGGAGAGCATCACAGGATGAGCAGTGCTGTAGAAGGAGCAGGGGAGTCCCCTGAACGAAATCTGTCATGCACCGCAGTGCTTTCTGGAAAAGGTGCCACGATTTCCCTCCCCTTTTGCTCAGATGATAGGAGCCAGCGAGGACAGTCGTGAAGTATTCCTCAGGGGCCTTTTGGTCATTGTTCCTCTTTCCTCTCGCACAGGGCTATTTGCTGACCTTCCCCGAGGAATCTCAATCCAGCTGAGAAGACAGTTAATAATAATAATATTAATAAAATACAAAAACCACAATTCCTGCTGTTTGAATGGGAGATGTAGCTCACTTGCTGCAGTTTTCCTGTGACATTTTGGAATGTCTGCAGAAACTTAAAAAAATACCTTCAAACTCAAGGTTTAGGCAAGAGACAAGGAAGGTTTTTTTTGTTGATTTTTTTTTTGCCAAAAGGAGTAAATGAGAGATGGTAACTTATCCCTAAGCCAGGACGTGGCGGATCAAAACCTTCGAGTTCTAGGAATCAGCACTTCAGACCTAACAAATAAACAAACATGAGAAGGAGTGGCTGTGGGGTTCTGCTCAGAGGCAGGTTTTAAAGGCAGCCGGAACCGGGCTGGGAACTTCGGGCCCTATGATGCCTGAGGACCGGAATGCTGGGGGCCGGCCCGCGGGTGCCTTAGCCTCGACTCCCTTCATCCCTAAAACCACGTACAGAAGGATCAAGCGGTGTTTTAGTTTTTGGAAAGGTAGGTAGATGATCTGTTCATGTCCTTTTTATGAATATAGATATGTTCTCTGAAGCTGTATGGTCGGTTTATGCGCAGATAAAATAGGAGTCTGGAAAGCAAGAGCTTAGGACTATCCAAGAGTGATCTGTGTGTGTCCTTGCTTGTCTGGACTTATTTTTCAAGGTTGACTTTGATCTGCTTATTAATGTCTGTGAATGGGCCGAATTGGGTGGGGGAGAGGCATAGAGAATGGTCGTCCTGCAGGGCTCACCTTGACTGATGGGTGCTTAGTGACCAGGGCTGACGGTCACCAGAGGAGGGGCCAAAGCTGTCTCGGGCCCTTCCCAGACCCGGGTCAAGCAGCCACATTCTGACCCCTGGAAAAGGGTCCCTGGTGACTCCCTGTGCTGTGTTCCCGTCACTTTGGTTTTGACTGTGGCTGCCTGTGCCTGCTGCCTCCCCATGCTGAGAAAATGGCAATAATCACATAATCTGTGATGACCCCTTGGCAGGAGGCTTCCAACCATATTGATTAATGTGGGCTAGAATTAGGAGTCACCTTGACTTTCCAAACATATCCTAAAGTGGCTTTGGGAGAGGCCAAAGATAAGACCCACCAGGAACAGGGGGTAGGAAAATGTAACAGTTTATCACCAATAAAAGAAACTAAGACATTTCCACATTGATTTATTTTTGAAGGAGTTAAAGGACACAGCATAGTAAACTGGAACGTTCTCAGGAAAGGTTTATGTATCAAAATATTTTAAAATTTCCTCTTTCTTTAAAATGAGAGCAATGAAGTAGAACTGCTATTTGAAAAGAAATTAGGTAATTATAATTTTAATGTCATGTACAGTAAGCCAATACTTTAGTCAGAAGCTGAGTTGAATGACATGTAGGCTTGTTCCCTTTCTCCCTTTCTTTGATCTGCCACCTATTAATTAACCTTTCCTATTTAGTAACTAACAAAAAAAAAGAGCGAGAGAGAAGAGAACAAAATAAGAATAATCAAAATCACAAAATATAGTGGAAACTTTTTAAAGGAAACTCTTGTTCCTTGTTCCCTTTGAGTATTTAAGACCCTGCTATGATCCTTGCCATATATTATCAGCAAAGATTTCAGGTGTTAATTTACATTCCTATCTGATCCACAAAGATGATTAAATGAGAGACACATGCCTCATATTTTATAGGTCTATAGGGATTTTATGGATACCGAAAGATTGCATCATTGATAGAGAAATTGACAATGACAGACATTGAAAAAGGCTCAGGAACTCATTCCTTAAAGGACATTTCCTTCTGCTTCTCATTCCCCTATCCCTCAGCAACAAAATTGTTCCTGTTCCAACACGACTTTCCAGGGTTATTGCTGTTCATTTGTAACATGAGACGTTTGGGGGATCCTGTGTGTATCTTTGAAGGGTAGAGGAGTGTGATTTTTACTTTTTCCACCTTCCCTCCTCCAATCGTGGAGTCCGGCACATCTGCGAGAATCCCTGGGAGAACAGGCTGCCATTCCTCACACCTTCTCCCCTTTCTCCGTAAATACCGGGAGGCGAAGGCAGTGCCTGAGAAGAAGATTCCCGTGGGCTGGCAGAGGGCAGCCACAGGGAGAGGGAATGACTTCCAGCTACCATCTCCCAGGGGCTATTTTCAAAGTGCTGTCTTTTTCTCTGCAGAGTCCTGGTAGTTTGAGGAATGCTCAGCATTTGAGTCCAGGCTTAAGAGATTTTTCACTTACAATCCTGTATGCTGCTTTCTGTCAGAACCAGAGAGGAGAGGAGGTTCAGGCAGCATTCAGCAGTTTTATGTTTCCGTTCCCCTTCTCTGGAGCCCGCTCCGTGCCAGGCTGTGTCTGTGCCCTGGCTATGTGGCCACATCTCTGCAGTGGGGCCCTGGGAGCAAAGGTGCTCGGCTGCTGCAGCCTCGCCCCTGCTGATGCCGGCTCTTGTTGCTCAGGCACCTGCAGAATGGATGGGGCACTGGGCTCTACATCCTTTTTGGAGGTCTGGCCCTGGAAAAAATGACCTTCCCTCTCAATCTGGGCTTCCCACACCATGCCACCTTAGGTAGAGCATGCTCTTATGTGCTTTATTTAATCTCCCCGGTGCCCAAGCGTTTCAAGAAGTGGACCTGGGTTTCTGCCTTTCTCTCCCAAGCCTGTCCGTGAGCAGCAACTTAAGTCATTTCGAGGAAAGCAAGAAGGAGAATGTGTGAAGCCAGGAAAAATGCCCAGCAGTGAAAAAAATGTTGACGTGGCTGCTTTTCGTAGTTCACATTGAAAACATTATTTCTTACTGTTGTCCAAAATAGGCCAGCAGGAGAGGAGACACGCTGCGTGTCTAGGTGTGGTGGAAACGCTGTCAGGGCGAAGTGTGGAGTTGAGTAAAAGTTTCCAGAGGACTGGCGATATTAGAGCTGGCGTGCTGTGCACGCTACAGCTCACCTCTCAGAGTGCCTTTCTCTTCCAGACCTTTCCATCCTTTCCTGCCCTCTTTATCTCTCTGTCTTTGTCAGGGTACTAATTAAGGTCACTGAAAATGTTTTCCCAGTGATTTGAAAGATCCAGGAACCAAGAAACTTCTCTTAGGCAGGAAGCTGGGGATTGCGGTGCTTTGAATTCATGTGCTGGTGAGATAAAGATTACAATGAATTTTTACCCAGTTGATTTGAAACTATGAATTTTCTTTACCTCTATAAGACTAGTATCAGGAGCTTATGACCAATCTTTTGATTTCCTGGGAACGCGGAATGCTTTGGATCTGAACACGTGGATCTAGTCGCCATAGGCTAGATTCCTTGACTGTTGTGATCCCAGGATAGTAAAGTCAATTTTTAAACTGATTTTACTTTGTTTTTTTCCTGAGTTGCCCTTTTCTTGGAGAGAAGTCATCATCGATTCCCCAGTGGCTTGTCCTACACAGCCACCACTTAGTAGTCATGCATCACTGCTTCTTACTTCTTTATGTACTTTCAGCTACATTTCTATTTCCTTCCTCTTAGCTCTCTGTGCTCTTATTGCTTCAAGCTTGAAACTTACTTTAACCTAAGCAGTAGCTATTCAAGGCAGCATTCATTCTCACCTCTGTTCGCCACGAAGGCGCTTCCCAAATTCCCACAACACGCAGTCTGTCTTGTAGAGCATTGCCCAATCTGTGTTTCAGAAACAGTGCTCTCAAGCAACATTCCACATCTCAAAAAAATTTTTATGAGCCCCTATTGCCTATGGGATGAAGTCCAGTTTTGTGTAATTATCAAGGTCTTCTAACCAATTCCAAATAGTCCCTAGAGTATAAACCCCTTAAATCCCCAGACTCTTCCATTCTTTCTCCCCAAACACGCATCCTACATCACCTCTGTGCTTTGTTCACTCTGTTCCCTTCGTTGTGAAGCTCTCTCTTCTCCATTGTCTATCCGAACTTTACCCTCTCTTCAAGGCATTGCTGACTTTCATTTCTTCATCAAGCCTTCTCTGTTCGCCGATTATGCTCCTTACTCTGCAGCCCTTACATTTTATGCATGCTGCCTCTTGGCCAGCATATCCTCATAGTCACCTTGAAGTGCTTTATACACATTGGAAGTGCTTTATACAAGTGTGTATAAACTATAGACACACACACACACATACATACACACACACACATATGCGAAGTCTATCTGGAAAGTATCCAGCCATGTATTATATTCTTGTTATATTAACCACAGCTGCATACTTTCTGGACAGACCTCTTGTGTGTGTGTGTGTAGTTTGTTTCTTTCCAAAGTGGAGAGTGGCAATAGATCTGTTCAATCCAGGATTCCAGATCGATTGCAAATCAGTGACGTACAGTATTGCTATCTATCTTTTCCTGCTAGTCCATAGGCAATAATGAATTAAAATAGAAAGTCTTTAGGGTAGTGATGTATAAGACCAACATTCTCTTTAAAATTTATTGTATATTGCATGTGTTGTAATCACATTTATGGAAATTTATTTTTCCAACAAAAAGCTATCCAAATTCATACAGTTTTAAGCTCTGCTATAAATAAGTAGCTCATTAATTAACAAATCAAAGTTTTATGGAGCCTCTACCAAGTGACACTGAGAATGAGAGGGTAACTAAAACAGATTGCCTGAACTCTGAATTCACAGACTCCTTGGGGGTAAAAACTTAAATAAGTAATTAGTCTGTGATAAGCACTACACCAAATTACATATGAAGTTTTAGGCACCCATGAGCAAAAGACTGACCATGAGCTCATCTGGAAAGGCAGTAATTCACCTAAACTACATGAAACCAGTTTTAGTTTTTGGAATTTACAAAAAGACATTTTCTCCCATATGATCCTAAAAGAGTAGTCAACATGTCTACAAAAAAATACATATCTGACAGTGGGTAACCTTGTCTGTTCCCAGTTCTAAGCAGAATGCTTTCAGTTTTTCCCCATTCAGTGTGATGGTGGCTGTGGGTTTGTCATATTTGGCTTTTATAGTTTTGAGGTATGTTCCATCTATGGCTATTTTGTTAAGAGTTTAAGCTATTTTGAAAGGGTGCTGAATTTTGTCAAATGCTTTTTCTGCATCTACTGAGAGGATCACGTGGTCTTTGTTTTTGTTCCTATTTATGTGGTGAATCATCTTTGCATCTCTGGGATGAAGTCCACTTGGCCGTGTTGGGTTATTTTTTTGATGAAATAGAATAATAGCCAATAAACATATGAGAAAGTGATCAACATCTCTAATCATCAGGGAAATGCAAATCAAAACCACAATAAAAACTCAACTAATACCAGTGAGAATGGCTTTTTTCAAAAAGTCCCAAAACAATAGATGCTGGCATGGATGTGGAGATAAAGGAACACTTATACACTGTTGGTGGGACTGCAAACTAGTGCAACCTCTGTGGAAAGGAGTATGGAGATACCTCATAAAACTAAAAGCAGATTTACCATTTGATTCAGAAATCCCATGATTGGGCATTGACCCAAAGGAAAAAAGTTATTTTATCAAAAAGATACTTGAACTCAAATGTTTATTACAGCACAATTCACAATTGCAAAGATGTAGAATCAAACCAAGCGCCCATCAATACATGAGTGAATTTAAAAAATGTGGCGTATGTATACCACAGTGTACTACTCAGCCATTAAAAAAAATGGTGAAATAATACCTTTTGTAACAATCTGGATGGAACTGGAGATCATTCTTCTAAGTGAAGTATCACAAGAATGGGGACTTCAACACCACATGTATTCACTATTAAATTGGAACTCATTGATCAGCACTCATGCACACATATGGTAGTAAAACTCAATGGAAATCAACCAGGTGGGAGGGGGTAGCAGGGGATGGGTAAATACAGACCTAAAGGGTACATGCACACTATCTGGGTAATGGGCACACTTACAACTTTGAGTCAAACTGTACAAAAGCAATTCAGGTAATCAAAATGTTTGTACCCCCATAATATTCTGAAATTTTTTTAAAAAGAAGAAAATAAAGAGAAATGGTAGCAACATTGGAAAAAAGTGCCTCCCCAGAAAGACAAATATCACATGTTCTCACTCATATATGGGAGCTAAAGAGTGGATGTTGTGAAGATAGAGAATAGATTGGTGGTTACCAGAGGCCAGGAAGGGGAGGAGGAGGGGGAATGAAGAGAAGTTGATTAATAGGTACAACAAATATACAATTTGGTACAATAAATAAGACCTAGTGTTTGATAGATCAGTAAGTAGGATGACTATAGTTTACAGTAATCTTCTGTACATTTCAAAATAGCTAGAAGAGAATAATTCAAATGTTTCTAGCATAAAGACAAATATGGATATCCAAAGTACACTGATTTGATCTTTACAAATTTTATGAATGTATTAAATTATCACATGTGCCCCAAAACTGTGTACATCCATAATGCATCAATTTTAAAAAATTTTTTAAAATTAACAACAACAAAAAAAGACTTCACACAGGAGATGAAGTGAGTTGAATCTTATAGGGTAAGGTTTCCCAGGTTGACTTATGAAGTCAGGACCTACTTTCTAAAAGGAGGTATGGAGACATGATAAGTCATGTTATAATTATGAAATAATAAACAATTCAGTATGGTTTGGGAGCATGTTCTTGGTGAGGAAACAGCAGAAATGAGAGTGGATTTGTTGATTGCATGGTGAATGAAGAGGCAGAGATCAGGTTTTGGTTACTTTAGTCCACGAAAAGGAGTTTGGTTGCAAACACAGGCCAGTGGGCAGCATTGGAGGACAGGAAGCAGAAGGGTGGCATGATGCAAGTAAAATATTATGAAGATTACCATGGCAACACTTGCCTGGATTGGGAATTCTGCTCTTTCAAAAGTCAAGTAATAAATAGTGAGTATCTGATCTAATGTAATGGCAAGGAGTTTGGAGGAGACCATGATTCAGGTGGTCAGCTGGTACTGATAACCAAAACTAGGATTTTACAAAGTAGAACAGGTTTTAAAGAAAAGATGACTTAGCCAGTTTTAGAAATTTTGAGTTTGAGAATGTTTTGAGATATCCATGTTGAGGGGTCTAGTGGGCACTTAGAAAGGCAATGCTAGAGATCATAGCAATAGCCCAAATTGAATTACAAATCTGAGAATAATTGATATGCAGTGAGATTAGATGGAGTCCAGCAGAGAAATTTCATCAGGTAAAGTGAAAATAGGGATGAGGACAGAACCCAGAAGACCATAAAACTGATGAGAAAGGCATAGTAGGTAGCATAGTCAAGAAAGAGACTGAGAAGGGCATTCTGAGAGGCAAGATTCACGTCACGAGGGAAGTTTCAAGGAGTGTGATTGACTCCTTTTAAAAGGAGTAAGGCATAAAGTAATACAAAAAAATTAACGTGGCTGTCCATGATTTGGCAATTAGGAAGTTGTTGACTGTAAAAAAAGACCATTTTAGTGGAGTGACTGACTGGGTCAGAGATCAAATTACAAAAGGTTAGCAAGTGGATAGAAAATGATGAAATGGAACCAGAGTTTACTAGGAATCGAGGAGCAAACAGGATGAGTAGTTACAGGCTACAGAGTCTAAGAAGGGTTGTCTTAGTATTTGTTTATTTGCTTTTAGGAAGAATGGAATTTGAATGTATTTTATCTGATTATACTCACTACCTTTGCAGGCAAACTCTAGCTGTTGAGTGTATAAATCACATATAAGGAGGACCCTCACAAACACTGAAGGATGTGTAGATTTCTCTCTTGCTCGCTCCAGTTGAAACAGCCTCCTACAGGTGTAATAAATCCACCTGTGTGATTTACTTTCTCAATCCAGTGAAAAGTCACATCCTGGGTGATGCTTTATGACACCCTCAATGTACTTTCAGGGGAAGTAAGCATGAAATACCATTGTCACCCAGAAATTCTGAGGATAGTGTTGTCAGGGAGTGTGAAACCTCTCTGGGAATTTAAATGGGCATAGCTGGGACTGTTTGCATGACCCACAGCACAGGGAATATTCTTGTTAATAATCTACTAATCAATGTGTCCTTTCTTCATGCTGCTAGTTGGGGGCAGCATATGACCTTTGTGCTTTCTTGTTAATTTTGTTATTTGAAGTTTCACTGCTTTTTCAAGGACGATTTTAAATAAAACAAGTTTTTTTAAAAAATTAATTTTTTTTTACCAACAGTAACTTTCCTTACAAAGTGCTTTTTTATGCAGGAGCTTAATCCACACCTGGCGTTGTAAGCCAAAGACATTTGACACACTCTATTTCCAATGCTGTTGAATGGGGAGTATGCATCTATTAGAATTCTTTACTAATTCTTTGCAAGACCAGTTCCACAGCAGAAAACTCATTTTCCCACAGGAATTTCTAATCATATCTACCTGTTGTCTATACGGTTTAACTTTCTTACATGTTATACTGTTAAACAGACATCATCATGACATAAAGGGAGTTATTTTGGGGGTGAGTGTTGCTCACTAAAGTGCCAAATTTTTTTTACTCCTTTTTTTCTGACCTTCACCCCAACTTACATTTTTGCAGCATAAATCACCCATCCTAGTGTGATGGGAAGAATTGAGGTCAGAAAACTAGTAAGTGGCAGGTTTCTTCTTCCATAATCGTTTTTCGGCCATTATGTACACTACACAGTATTGTATAATTAATAACAGAGTGACTATGAAATCCCACAGCCATGAACAAATCTTAGCTCCACCATTTTCTAACTGTGTGACATATGGCAAGTTACTGGACATTTCTGTTCTCTGAGCTCCTTGTCTATAAAATGGGAGTTGTGGTGGTGCCTACCTGACAAGGTGCTGAGTTCTAAATAAGAGAAATGCAGGCAAACTGCTTGTAATATGCCTAGCATACATAAGTGTGCTTAGCTACTGTCACTTTTTAGAGAATAAAAAACATACATTATTATACTCAGTTTTAGAATTTACTAATATTTTGCATTACTAGAAAATGAGGATGTATGATAATTAAGATTAAATAAAAAGCAAAATAAAAAACATTTTATTCGGGAATGAGCAAAACTTTTAAAGCAGAATAAATCTGGATGTGGACTTCCATTCTGCCTCTTAATGCTATGTAACTAACCTTGGACAAATTGTTTAATCTCTCTGAGCCCCAGTTTCCTCAGGTATAAATAGGGAGAATGAAATCTACCTTATATTATATTTCTTATGAAGATTACAGAATATATGTCAGAGATTTAGTATATAATACATACTTAATAAATTAAAGTTTTTTGCTATGCTTCCTAAGTATAATAAATTCTTATTTTTGTCATAAAGGCAAAACTGCATGTATAAGAAAATAAAAAGGAAACCAAAGTATACATCTAAAGCAAAGCATATCCATTCCTTTACCACCTTCTTGAGTTGTTGGCAGAAAAGAAATCCTGAGAGTTTTAAGAAAAGAATGTTTGTTTTTCCTTATGACATAAAACCGAATCTTAGAAGTTTGGTTCTTATTTGTAACAGACACAGAAGTTGAATTGGAACATCTTTAGTAGATTTTCTGCCGGATTTAGAGAGAGCCCTTATGTAATATATTTACCAATCAAAAGCAAAAATCTACAGTAAAAAAATCACAGATACATAAGATTTTTTATTCTCAAATGTCAACATACTATTTTTAAATGGTCTATGAGTGCCTTTTGAAAAGCTATTTACTTAATTTTGACAGGATAGAGTCCAAACGTTGCAGGCAAACAAATATCATGTTTGTTTTCAAAGAACTCCACAGGAAAAGAGTTGATAATCTTCAATCATAACCAATTTGTAAACTTTATTATTAAAATACTAGAATAGCTCCAAAATCATTATCACCACTGAATGGGTTAGAATTTTATTTTGCTGCAAGTAACTTAGAAAACCCAGCTAACGGTGGCTTATTATTGTTCTCACACTAAAAACTAGCTAGATAAAGGTGCTGCTGGTATTGGGTCAGTAGTTCAATGGTCTCAGGCTCAGCACACCTGTTCATCTTTTAGCCTTTCTCTTGTCATTGCTGCCCAGTGGTCAAAAGATGACTATGATAAGGGCTGATATCATGTCCAAGTTAAGACAGGAAAAAGCAGTGATTTACAATTGCAGCTGTCTTTTCTTTCGTCAAGAAAATCGAGTCTTCCTAAAGGCTCCTGAAGACTTCTTGGCTGGGGCTGTGCCGTATGGCCACCCCACTGCACAGAAAGTGGGAAAAGTATTTAATTGTCTGGCTTCTAAATTGGAGGTGCCAAAAGAAAATAGACGTGTGAACGTCTGCTGAGTTTGTGAATAATGTTTGATACACCATTATCAAGGAACTGCCGGATCTAAAGTCTACAGACTAAGCTAAATAGATCTGTTACCTACTCTAACCTTGACTGCCCTTAGAAAATGCCATTTTCTAATTCTTCTTTATATGCACTTGTATATTAATATTAGGTCACTCAACCTTATTTCCTTAAAAAAGATATGAATTCCATCAGTGCTAGATTTGATACCAGGTGTAGAATAGTCTTGTTTGTTTGTTGTTATCGTTTCTACCTGGGCTAAGAATATTGTCTTTGGTAGCAAGTCTTTATTGCATGGAATGTGATGGTTTTGCACTACTGAATCCATAAATAAATAAATTTGCAGGTGAGAGGCAAAGCATCTGTTGTTATCCTCAAATCCTTAACTTAATGGGTGTTAAATAATTTCCCAAACATTCTGGACTCTTACATAATTTCAACATGCAACTCTTATTTTTCTTCCCCTTTCATGAAAGTCATTAGACCATTAAAACCATTGAGTGATGTTCACTGCGTCTGGGAACACTGAACTCACATTTGCTTTGGCTATTCTTCCACCCTTTTCTCATAGGTTGATCATTTTTGCCAAGCTATTATATTGCCTAATATTTTTAATAATATGCCTCGTATTTTAGTAGAATTGTCTCTTAATCTCTGGGGTACCAAGGATGGAATAGTGTTTCTGTTCAGCCTCAGATGCATACACCAAGGAATACATGGTTTGTAGGTATTTTAAAATCATTAATAACTCTAAAAGTTGGCCTGCTTTTTATTGCCAGCCATTCTAGACAATGTACGTGATAAAATCCTCTCCCTGCCAGTGCAAACCACCACGACCCCCCTCACCATGTTTAGTATTTGCTGCTTTTTAACTTTAATTTTTCCTTTTCAAATAAGTTATTGGCTTCAGGTTTTAAAGAACAAACATTATCTGAAGTCTTTTCTATGGAAGAAAATTCAGGGTTTCTTTTCCTGGTTTTATCACCTTGATTATAATCATAGCATCACAACTTGATTGACAACAAAAGGGGAAAAAAGAGAAATGAACAGAATTTAAACTAAATGCAAATTGGACTTACATATAAAACTGTAACAAAAGTAGAATTGGACTGTTGTCTCCAGAATATTTCTGCTTGTAAGCTTTTGAAAACAATTACTTTCCCAGAAGGAAAAAATAAATAAAAACCCTAAACTCGTTACATTTATTACAATGTTTCTCATTTCGGAGTGAATATCTCAAACTCAGTATTTCTATTTCGATTTGGGGCTATACATAGAATACAGGGGAAGGGGCAGCGTGAGATAAACCCTTTTCATTTGAAGAACTGTATACAATGAATTCGATTCTATAATAACATGAAATACCAAATGTTAAGTCCTTGCTAGCATTCCAACCTTTGTTTTTCTGTTATGTTGAGTTTTAAAAGAAAACGACAAAGTGGGGTGAGATAAATTTCTCAAATTCACTGTCATCCTTTCTTTTTCTAGGCATTTTTGGACAGAAACTGGAAGACACTGTCCGCTACGAGAAGAGATATGGGAACCGTCTGGCCCCGATGCTGGTGGAGCAGTGCGTGGACTTTATCCGACAAAGGGGGCTGAAAGAAGAGGGTCTCTTTCGACTGCCAGGCCAGGCTAATCTCGTTAAGGAGCTCCAGGATGCCTTTGACTGTGGAGAGAAGCCATCATTTGACAGGTAGATGTCAACATTTTGTTAACCATCTTCATCGAGACACTGACCTGAAAGGATACCATGAGTTGAGGTGTAGTAACCTTGATTGCTATGGTAACAGTTTAGAACGTGGATTATTTGGCCACATAACTCTGGATTGTTTTTATTAAGTAGCAAAGTCAAAAATTTGACACTTTATATCTTTCTCTTCCATACTTTTTTCTTCATCTGAAAACATTCTTATTTGTTTTTTTCCCTTGGTACTAAATTAAAACTGTATTAAATTTTTGCATTGAAAAAAAGTGAACTCGTAATATAGGAGTCTTCTCTTGTTTGATGTTTTCTTAAATTCTTTCAGTTGAGGGATATTAAAAGTATCGGTAAATTGAAATTGGGATATTGGCAATGTCATTAAAAATAATTATTTTTAATAATAATAGAAGCAGTATATTTAAAATACACAACTCCACCTTAATCTAGAAGAGATTTTCAAGGAAACAAGGAGAAGTACAGAGTGGTGAAATTCAAAAATTAATGGAGGTTTCAGAGAAGAAGAGTTAATCGCAGTTAATATTTTGTCAATTATCTCCTTCTCTGTTGCTGGCAAGGTGTGTTTAGGTAGGCACCCTGACAGCAAGAGTATAAATTGTTATAGTCTTTCTAAAGCAATTTGGTAATATATTCCAGGAGCCTTTAAGCAGGAAATTCTGGTCCCAGATAATGTGGTGAAAAACATAAGTATTATTATAATTTTTATAATAGTAAAAAATAAATACCAATCTATTATCTCCAACAGTGAGTATGGTTAATTAAACAAAGGTACATTTATATAACAAAATATTATAGTTCTTAAAATTTTGGAAAAATTCTAATTATATAATGATAAATGGACAAATAAGACGGGATCGATTAATTGATTAAAACTCTGCCTTTTTACAAGAAGTATTACAAACAGTTTGTAAGGACCAATAGATTTTCTCTGGGAGAAAAAAAAATAAATGTGGAGGTAGAGAAATGAATTCAAAACTGGGGTCAGAGAACAAATTTCAAGACTGCAGATATACTTTTTGCAAGGGAGCCGCAAGTACATCTTATGGATAAGTGTATTTTATCTTATAATTTGAAAAAGAAAACCTGGTAAGTAGTTAGTTAGTTCAGACCTATCTACAACATCTGAACAATTATTTATCTAGGAGAAATGAAAAATTTTTAGTACCAAAATTAGAAAGAAATTTATCAGTAGGATCCTCCTAATAGAATTTTGTGTATTGGCATAAACAGCATCCTCTGCAGTAAACTTCATGTGACAATAATAAGTTTCAATGCCCTTTTAAAATATTTATATATAGCCTAAATATACACAGATGACATTATAACAAAACGTATTTGTTAAATTTATTTTTATATAGGCATTTATGATTTGGTTCTTATATTTTTGCTAATATAAATATAATGGAGAAATATTTTATATATTTAAGATACCTCTAATAACAAATATGCCGTAAGAAATCATCTCCAAATCAAGTTAATAACTATTGACTGACAATGAAATATTACCCAATCTTTGTATAAATGTGATCCTAATTATCACATTTATAAAATGTATGTATTTTTGGTGTGAAATGCATCAATGCAGAAACAACTGAAGAAAACATAACAAAAGATTTCTATTGCCAAAAGACTCTGTGAGTTGCTATGTCTTTCAGAATCCTTAACAAGGAGTCTTCTGGTCACACCCATCATTTGGTTTTTACCTTTAACTCATATTTTACCGGCAGCACCCTGGATTTTACCTTTTTTCATGGCCATTTCTCGCCAGCTAGAAATATTGTCGTAGAGCCATTATAGTTTTTCTAAATTCTTCTCCAAAATGGAACGGTTCCTTCTTTAGTTAATCTGTCCTTTGCACTACCTTGCTGTATACAAATAAAAGATACCAATTAGTACAGTTAGCATTTGGCCTGAAAACCTCCTGAGCCAGGGCCACAAGTTCATCAGGAATGTTTTCTATGTTCCAAGTTACAGCAGTCGATAGTCGTGTTAATTTTGTCCAGCACTGTTTAATAAGCATTTACCTTTCTCTAGCCTCTAATAGCAATGTTTTCACTGTTCTTCCAGCTCTTACTCATGGCTTCCTCATTGATAGTGTGGACTCTGCCTAGTTCCAACACCAATACCATATATTTTAGGTTTTTGTTGCAGCAGCACCTGATTTCTGGTACCAGTGATTGTTTCAGGTATCTATTGCTGCATCACAAACCACTCCATACCTTTTTCGTTTAAAACAGCAACAGCTGTTTCAGATTCTGCATCTGGTCAATGCTTGGCAGAGAGGTCTTATCTCTGTTCCACGTCGTATAGGTTGTGGCGATTTAATGCACCTGCGGTATCCGAGGGAGCTTTGCTCACGAGTGTGGTGCCTAAGCTGGGCTGGCTGAAATAGCTGATGGCTGAGTGAGCCTCTCACTTTCTCTTTGCAGTCTTGGATCCTTCAGGATTTCTCCCTTGAGCCAATTGTGGGAACTCTTTACACAGTGGCTCACAGCTCAAAGACAGCAAGAGTGGAAGCTACAAGACGTACCATGTTTCCCCGAAAATAAGACCAACCCATAAAATAGGCCCTAGCAGGATTTCTAAGCATTTGCACAATAGAAGCCCT
>VBSM01000142.1:11251768-11398730 GCA_008086735.1 Cheirogaleus medius | reverse complement strand
GAGGAAAAATAAATATAAGACCCTGTCTTATTTTCGGGGAAACACGGTATTAGGGGCTAGGCTCAAACCTGGCATAGTGTCACATCCAATGAAAACTCTTGGTCAAAGGCAAATCATAAGGTCAGCTCAGATTTAAAAGGATAGAAAATCTCTGTTTCTTGAGAAAAGTAGCAGCATGGGTGTATAGGGATGGGAGAAATTATATCAACAATCACCTTTGGAAACAATCTACCTCATTCATTCATTCAACAAATGATTTTGGCATGTTTCTGAAGTCTAAGACACTGTTTCAAGGGATTTGCATTCCCAGTGGTGGGCAGGTAAACAATAAACAGTGAAGATATAAATAATCTCCAAGAGTGATGAGGGTGCCCTACTAACACTAATATGTTAGTGAGTGAAGTGAGGGAGATACACATCTACTTTCTGAAAATGTACATTTGAGGGTAGACTTCATGGAGATGAAGGGGCAGAGGTTGATTCTCCATGACTTAGTAGATTATAGTGAGAAAGTTAGTTCTTACTCTAAGTGAAATGGAAATCCATTGAAAGATTTTTAGCAGGTAAATGAATTAATTTTATTTACATGTTAGGAGGAAAAAAGGTCACTCTGGCAAACTGAATATCCTCCTTTTGATAAATAAATTGTCAAGCATGGATCTCTCAATCTCAGGAGGGCAGATATGTAAATCTCTTCTAAAAAAAAAAAGAGAGTAACGCTATTTGTGGCAAAATGTAATTGTGATCTACACTGGTAGAGAAAAGAAAATTGATCATTTCCCAAGGCATGATGAGATTATTTTCAGAAACCTGTCCAAGTAGAGTGTTCCATCCCTACCCACTTCTTTAGCTAATTGGCTGAGCTCGATATTTCGCATGGTCAAACCCTAGCTCAGGTTTCCGTCTTTGGGATGTGAAGACAAGCTACCTGGGAACATTCATTAGTTCAAGTTTGTCTCACCAATGTTCACCAGCAAAATGATAAAAATACAGTTTGCGCATAATGATTTGAACAGATATTAAGAAGTAAAGCAAAGTACCAACATTTTTCATTGTGAATCATATTAAAGAGTATGAATGAATAAATATTTTTCTCTGTCCCCTATTAGAATATTAGTTTATTCTGATAATGCTTGTTTCATATGAAAGAGTCAGTAGGATTTATTCTTTAAATCAATAAACAATTCATCTTTATTTGTTAAAATATATTCATTAAAATCTAGAAAGAAATTCCCACAGGTATTCTGCAAAGATAATCTCTAGTCATTGACATTTGTACCTCTAATATTAAGCCATGAAATTTGATTTTTAAAGGAACTTTTTCTCATAATATTTACAAATATTTAGAATTTTAACAGTATAAAGTGTTATTAAAATTTAATTTGAATATTATTAAAATTATATTTTAAATTATAACATTTTGTATATAATTTTGAATATCAAAATATATAAGAAGGAAAGATAAATATTTCACAATTCAATAACCCCGAGAATTCTTACTATAGATAGCATATAAATAAGTAGATATGTAAAGACTTAGATATATCAATACAACACAAAACAGATATGTGTGTGTGTATATATATATATATAAAGTATTCGAATCATATAATATTTACATCTTGCCTTTTCTCCTAAACATTATATCACGAACACTTTCCTGTGTCATTAAGTACTTCTCACGAACATAATCCCAACAACTATATAATAATTTATCATATTAGCATGTTGCTTTTCTTAATTCTCCCTCTGTTGTTTTCAATGTTTTTCATGTATCAGTCCTCTGCTGAAAAGCATCTGTGTTTAGAAATCCGCCTGTGCTTTTGAAGCAATGGATTCATTTGGAGTTTAGAAGCTAATATATCATATTTCATTAGGAAGGAATATTTTGTCCTGTGGGAGAAAAAAAGAAAAAGTGGTTTGAGAAAAAGTCATTTGGAAAATACGTTATTTGAATTTAGAGTAGTTGCGAGTACATACACCATATTTTATTAAGCCATGTACTTTCTGCTCTCAGAATAGTATTCTGAATGCAATTTTTCCTGTTCTAAAGTTCACGTTTGAGCCTTTGATATATGCATGACTCATCGTTCCTACAGCTACGACATATTCCCACAGACTCCTTGGCCAAAGTGAATTTTGTGAGAAAGGGCATTCTCATTGATCTCAAAGAATTTGCATTTCATCAGTTCCTGTCAACTGTAAAACACCAACCAAAACAAAACAAAAAACGCCAGATATCACAGATCCTAACCATTCTTGTCTTTATTCTTTCTACTTAGGAATGAAAAAAAGATTAAAATACAATATTTTATGTTAAACTTCCCAATTTTAAGGGCACAGAAATGAAGTATGGAACGTGTAAAATCTGATTAGAAACTGAGAGTTATTTTGTTTCCTGAGCTGTCCAGATGGTATCAGCTGTTAAAGAAGACACGTTTTGGAAGCGTTGGGGAGGTAGGGTGAAGAACAGGCGGTGTGAATGTTGCCATCATAGCATTAGCTGCTGGGCAACAGGATCACTATGCACTTGCAACACAGTGGCCAGGAGCAAGGACAGAGGCTTCATGAAGCCAGGGATTTTGCGCATTCTATCCAAGAATCCCTAAAACAGCTGCTGTCCGAGGTCCCCCCGCTGCCACCCACGCACTCAGTTTGGCTTCCCTCCGCCCTCCTTTTCCTCTCCTCCCCTTTCATTTAGGTTTTTAAATTTGTTTTGGTGACTAAACAAACTGCAGATCTTCAGAGATGAAATGAAAAAAATAAAAATAAAAGCCTAAAGTTTCGAAGACAGAAAAGCCAAACCTATTAACATTTTAATTTAATCCTCTGGGAAGTAATTTAGCTCTGGGTATTACTGATCTAAGTTATGAAAAGTGAACTTGAAAGCAGGGAGTACCACAGACCGAGTAGAGATTCTCAAATATTAGTTTAGATGAGAGTGACTTAAGAGGAATATCTTAAGATGCATCCACACCTCACTCACTCTCATTCTGATTTAAAAGGTTCATTGTCCTAAAATCGTAACTTGGGAAATACTTTCTAGACTGTCAGCCGCAGGAGTGTGGGGTACAGGGACGTTACTCATTAGAAGTGATGTGCCTCCCTTTTCTCAACAATGAAATGGGGGGAAAGAGAATCAGCCTCACAGTATTGGGAGCAACGTATTAGTTCCCATCAAGCCAGCAAGTCTTATGCTAGTGAATTATTTTTTTGAGATACAGAGTTGATGTGTAATATACAATATTTTCTACCTGCTGAAAAGGGCATGAAATTTCAGGACAGCCTGAATGGTACATCCCTGCACATTTACGCTTTGATCCACGTAAAACCCGAAACAGTGAAGAGTTCAGTAGCAAGCTGTACCGTCACTACAGTTAGGGAGCCTTAGTATCATAGTGTGAATAAAATATCTAAGGGCAGGGCTTTGACGGAGGAAAATGCAGAAAGCAAGTGGTAGCTTGAGGGCATGCGGATGGGTAAAGAGGGAGGAATTTGTGTCTTTAAAGGGTTGGAAAAGCAAAGAACAGACTCCCGGGAGTTTGTCTAAGGCAAGCCCTGAATGTGTAGGTGGTGAACTGGCTACCTATTTTCAGCACCCTAAATGAATCTCTGAAGTCAAGAGAGGGTCCAGCTCGCCAAAGTCTGGATGATAACTCTTAACATTCCTATTTTTTGATGCAGTTCTTAGAAGTATGATGATGTGACAAGATTTGATAACCATCATCTTTGAGTATTTCTCAAACTTCTGTCACTCACATACTATCATGACTTTAGCTGTAACTGTACAACACCTGTCCTAGGTTTCTTGATATTTTTCTTTAAATATATTCACTGTTTTCTTTATCAATTTTTTGGTAAAAGGGAAACATATATCATTATTGTTAGTGGAAAACCAGCACCACTTTCACAAATACAAGGGTGAATGTTGACATAAATTCAATGACAACAAAAGCATGTTATTAAATGTCCCTAGATAGAGCTGCTTTCCAAAGATCCTAACCCTAAGGCCCTCTGTTTATTTGATGAAAATGAAGATTGGCAAGGGCTGGTACCACTTTAGCAGACCTCTTATTACCAACTGGTGCTTCCTCTTGGATGTAATCAGGAGGATTGAAAAAGAATAAAAAAAAAAAAATACTTAGTGTTCCTACCATGTGATTTCATGTCAATGTCCTATTTCGTGGTACCTTAAATTACTTGGAATAACCCACACTTTGGGAAATACAGTCAGGTCATCCTTGCCCTTGAATGCTTGGCTTCTTATCTATCTAATTTGAACAGTGGGTGTAACTTTACAAGGGTTCCATGAAATCCCCTTATAAACATACCAATGTCTGAAAACTACTGGGCTTTAAGGGAAAATACCTAGTATGTGGAAAATACTCACACAAATGGATATAAACTAAATATATTATGTGGGACAGGTTGTAACCTAGCAATCTGTCATGTTTCTTTATGTTTTACTTTGTGACATATCTAAAAAGCCTGTGTGTCTGAAGTCAGGAACATGACCTTTTGCTTTCCTTTTAATTCATCTTTTCAGAATTTAGGCCTCTTTCCACTGAAACCCACTAGGGTTATAAATAAAAATACCCAATTAGCCAAGAAGCTTTTCAGTATTTGGCATATCTGTCAGTTTGCGTTTGTCTACTTATTTGCAAGGATGCAGCGTAGAAGTTAAAAGTTCAGGTTTTGGTGACAGACAGATACGGAACTAAACCTTAGGCCCACCATTTACTGCCAATGTTAACAAAGTGGAGCTAGTTGCTTAACTTTTCAAAATTCCTAGTTTCCTCATATGAAATAAAAATAGTAATGTCTGATCTCACAGGGTGGCATTTAAAAATAAAACAAAATAGAACAAAAACACCAGGAATAAATGGTATAATGTGAGTGAAATGGCCCAGGCCCTGTAGTAGGCACTTTTTATTGTCATAAATATGATGACAATGACGACAATTCTGACTGACATTTTATATGATAAGGAAAAGTAATATGCTTGAATTTATGTGATCCAAAGGCTAACGCTTTACCATGAACTCTTCAGTATTTTAAATGAAGGAAATCTTCACTTCTGTTTCAAAATCTCCATGGTAATTCCTTCTGAGAAAAATAAGATACCTTTAAGGTTTTACATTTTGAAAGTGTGTATTTTTGTATGCTTTATAACTCAGACTGTAAATTTTCTTACATGAAAGTGCATCCCAAAACTCATATGTCTTTTGAAATAGAGTCAGTCATATTTTATATGTCATGTAATTTGCCCATTTCAATGGTACAATTCAATGATTTTTTAAAAACTTACCAAGTCATGCAACCATTACTATAAATCAGTTTTAGAACATTTTCGTCATCCCAATAATATTCCTTATACCCATTTGCTGTTATCCCCAGATCCTCTTCCTCCCCAGGCAATCACCAATCTAATCTCTGTCTCAATAGATTTTTGCTTTTCTGGACATTTTATATAAATGGAATCATTCAGTATCCTCTTGCATCTGATTTCTCTCACACAGCATGTTTCTGAGGTTTGTCCATATCATAACACATATCACTAGTTTGTTCCTTTTCATTGAAAAGTAGAATTTCATTTTGTGGATACACAACATTCTATTTATTTATTCATCAGTTGGTAGACATTTATGTTGTTTCTATTCTTTGGCCATTATGAATAATGCTTCTGTGAATATTCAGGTACATGTTTTTGTGTAGAGATAAGTTTTCATTTCTCTTGGGTATATAACTAGAAGTGGAATTGCTGGGTCATATCTATGTTTGACATTTGAGGAACTGTTAAACTGTTTTCCATAATGGCTGTACAATTTTATATTTCCATCAGTAATGTGTGAGTGTTCCAATTTTTTATTCTAGTCATTCTAGTGAGTGTGAAATGGTTTCTCATTTTAGTTTTAATATGTAATTCCCAAATGACTAATAATGTGGAACATCTTTTCATATGCTTATGAGCTATTCATATATGCTCTTTAGAAGGTATATGGTTTTAAAATGTTTAATTTTTTATTGTCTTGATAATTCATGGTAAAGAAATGGTTAAGAAGTCTCTAAGGCATCAATAATAATATTGTGGGAATATCTGTGAAGAATGTCATTGATCTTTTGACAGGGCTTGCATTGAATCTGTAGATTGCTTTTGGTAGTGTAGACATTTTATTTATTTATTTATTTTGAGACAAAGTCTCACTCTCTTGCCCGGATTAGAGTGCCATGGTGTCAGCCTAGCTCACAGCAACCTCAAACTATTGGGCTCAAGCGATCCTCTTGCCTCAGCCTCCTGGGTAGCTGGGACTACAGGCATGCGCCACCATGCCCGGCTAATTTTTTCTAATTTTAGTTGTTTGGCTAATTTCTTTGTATTTATAGTAGAGACAGGGTCTTGCTCTTGCTCAGGCTGGCCTCGAACTCCTGAGCTCAAGCAATCCTCCCGCCTTGGCCTCCCAGAGTGCTAGGATTACAGGTGTGAGGCACCACGCCTGCCAATAGTATAGACATTTTAACAATATTGATGCTTCCAATCCATGAGCATGGAATATCTTTCCATTTTTTTGTGTGTGTCCTCTTCAATATCCTTCATCAATGTTCTGTAATTTTCATTGTAGATATCTTTCACTTCTTTGGTTAAATTTATTCCTAGATATTTTATTTTATTTGTAGCTATTGTAAATAGGATTGCTATTGTGGTTTCTTTCTCAGATCATTTGCTGTTGGCATTTAAAATGTCACTGATTTTTATATGTTGACTTTATATCCTGCAATTTTACTGAATTTGTTTATCAGTTCTAATAGTTTTATTGTGGAGTCCTTAGGTTTCTTTAGGTATAAGATCATATGGTCCGCAAACAAGGATAATTTGACTTCTTCTTTTCCAATTTGGATGCCCTTTCTTCCTTTCTTTTGTCTGATTGATCTAGGTTGAACTTCAGGTACTATGCTGAATAACAGGGGTGAAAGTGGGCATCCTTGTCTTTGTTCCAGGTCTTAGAGGAAAGGCTTTTAGTTTTTCTCCATTTAGTATGATACTAGGTGTGGGTCTGTCATGTATGGCTTTTATATTGAGGTAAGTTCCTTCTACATCCAGTGTTTTGAGAGTTTTTATAATGAAACGATGTTGAATTTTATTGAATGCTTTTTCATCACCAATTGACATAATCACATGGTTTTTGTCCTTTGTTCTGTTGATATGATGGATCACGTTGACTGATTTGTGTGTGTTGAACCATCCTTGTATCCATGAAACAAACTTCACTTGATTGTGATGAATAATCTTTTGAATGTGTTGTTGAATTTGGTTTGCTAGTATTTTGTTGAGGATTTTTGCATCTATGTTCATCAGAGATATTGGCCTGTAGTTTTCTTTTTATGTTGTGTCTTTGTCTGGTTTTGATATCAGGCCTGTCAACTGAATTCTGAAGCTGAAGAATTTCTATTTGATTTTTTTTATTATTTCAATCTCTTTTTAAAATTTCTCTGATAGGCTTCTGAATTCCTTCTCTGTGTTGTCTTGAAATTTATTTAGATTCTTCAGGACAGCTATTTTGAATTTTTTCTCTGAAAGGTCACATACCTCTATCACTCCACGAGTGGTTACTGGTACCTTATTTAGTTTGTTTGGTGAGGTCATGTTTTCCTGTATATTCTTGATGTTGGGCATGGAAGAGTTAGGTATTTATTTTAATCTTCACAGTCTGGACTTGTTTGACCCCATCCTTCTTGAGAATGCTTCCAAGATATTTAAAGTTAATTGAGTGTTTGATCTAAGTCTTTGGTCACTGCAGCCATATCAGCACTGGGGGTGCCTCAAGCCCAGTAATGCTACCGCTCTTGCAGATTCCTGGTGGTATTGCCTTGGTGAACTGATTTTTGGTTCTTCCGAATGTGCTTCCTTGCATGGATAGTCATTGAGTTTGGTGTTCATGTAGAGGGACAATTGCTGGGGGTTTCTATTCAGCCGTCTTGCTTCACTCCCTCCCCATTCTGTCCAATTTTATGAATCTTGATCACCTTTTTATCCCTAATACCTATAACAAGTCTAATACAATGTAAGCACTGAATAAATCTTTGTTGAATAAATGAATACTAGGAGTATATTTTGAATATATTTGTTGAATGAAAAATGCCCATGTTTCTGACATCTCAAAAAAGTACAAAACTCTGCTGGGTGCGGTGGCTCATGCCTGTAATCCTAGGGCTCTGGAAGGCCAAGGCGGGAGGATCGCTCAAGGTCAGGAGTTCGAAACCAGCCTGAGCAAGAGTGAGACCCCATCTCTACTAAAAATAGAAAGAAATTAAGCTCAAGCAAAAAATATACAGAAAAAATTAGCCGGGCATGGTGGCGCATGCTGTAGTCCCAGCTACTTGGGAGGCTGAGGCAGGAGGATCGCTTGAACCCAGGAGTTTGAGGTTGCTGTGAGCTAGGCTGATGCCACGGCACTCTAGCTGGGGCAACAGAGTGAGACTCTGTCTCAAAAAAAAAAAAAAAAAAAAAAGTAGAAAACTCAAGTGTTTGTTTTCGTAGTTTAAAATTTAGGAAACTCGTATATTACCATGTTTCAAAATAACTTCTAAAATTCTGTTAGAATATAATTTTTGTAAACTAAGAAAAAATACCTGCCTGAGTCAGTATACAAAGTCGTAATCCTATGGATGGGTTTATGTTTTCATAAATGCCACAGTTCCAAAATAGGACCAGTACCTTGGTCCTAGTAGAAAACACTAATATAATAAACATTTGTATATGGCGTGATAAAGTATCCCTTCAAACAAAGAGCATGACAGCATTTTAATTTGACAGCCACAATAAATACAAAGTTGGACTCTTTTAAAGCTTTTTTATCCCTTCCCCTTGATTTGTACATGCATATTAATAAACCAGGATAGTATCATCTAGTCCATAACTGGAGAATACTTTCATGTCAGTACTATTAACAATTTTGCAGGCAAGCTCAACACATGTAGATTTGGGCATTGTGTTAGTTAGCTCAAGCTGCTGTAACAAAATGCAATAGCCTGGTAGGTTAAATAACAGAAATTTCTCATCTTGCAGTTCTGGAGGTTGGAAATCTGAGATCTGGGTGCAGCCTGGTCAGGTTATGGTGAAGGCTCTCTTCTTGGCTTACAGATGACTGCCTTCTCATTCGGTGCATATACAAAAGGAAGGAGAGAGTGTGTGCTCTTCGGTGTTTATTTTTATAGGGTCACAAATCCCTTCAGACTAGGGCCCCACCCTCATGACTTCATCTAACCCAAATTACCTCCCAAAGTCCTCATCTCCAAAACTGTGACAGTTGAACCAGATTCAAGTTTCACTGCCAAAAAGTGTGCCAGTACTGACAGATACATAAAAAAATAAGTTTGAACAGAACGAGAATTTTTTAAAAGATGTTTAGTTTGGAGCTGCTTAATACCCTTGGATTTGCTTTCTTTGTCTTGGTGAACTCAGTGGACAGAGCAGAGTGTTGAATAAGCAAGACAATTTGGTGGCAGTATTCATCTTGCTAGTGCTGCCAAATGTTTTCCGTCTCATATATGTTCTCCCTGGCGTCTGATGGATAAAACACTATTTTTTTAATTCGAAGAGAATTTTAGATCATCTCATTGTGCTTGTTGTAGATAAGTTCACAATATCTTTAATAACTTCCTGTGCGAGTGCATTGAAAATTCATTCTATTCAGTTAAATCAGGGGATTATATTGTGTTCTGTGCATAGCATGTGCAAAATTCCCATTTCTAATTTTGAGGCTTAAACATTACAAGGTTTTGTCTATGTGGTATTAGACTTGTAATTATGGTGGCATTTAGCTTTATCAGTGTGTGCAAGTATGTTTATTAAGAAAGGGGCACTGGGGTTAGAGGATGAGCAGGGAGGGATTCTTGCGAGACTCCCTTATCCCGGTTCAGATTAGTAAGAGACCTATATTGTATGTAGATTATAAATAGGGCAGGTAACTTTCAGAAAGCATGAAGAACATTCTTAACATCACACATCTTGTAGGAACTCATCGCTTAGAATACACAGAAAGTGTTAAGAAGCAGAAAATGAAAAAAAATGGAAAAGTGTTCATGGTCATCAGTTAGAGATACAAGCACAAGGAAAGAAAAAAGGGTTTATGCTGTTCACTTCTGTTTCACCTGGCAGGTAGCATGAGGCTGCATGCATCATACGTGTTCAGGAACTATTTGGGGAGTAAATAGTTGACCCACAATGATCAAAGGAAGACCCATGAGAATATAAAATAAAGACAATCTTAGAAATCCTAATGGAATTCTCCCTTTAAGTTAAAAAAAAAAGCACTACACAGGAAGAAACAGGATTTAGAAGTAAAGTCAAAGCATATCAATATAATAAAAGGTGAAAACAAAATCCATATGTTCATCAATTAAGGGACATGCCACAGAGCTGCTCCTCCTAGTCTGATAGCTCTTTTTCTCAAGACCTTTGGGTCTATTTCTCTCTGCCTTTTTTCTAACCACTGGATAAAGTGTGCATGATTATTTATCTTAAGTTTTGAAAAAATTCTACCACCAGGTAAGTGAGATTTGGTCTATATAATGACATTACATTAGCACATATTTTTGAATTCTACCTGTTAAAAGAAAATTACAACAAATCTTGTTTTGTAGATTTTTACTTGTGATTCTAGGATTGGGCAGCAGTCTGGACCGAAAATGGTTCAGAATGCTTACCTCACCACGTGCGCAGGTTATATTGATAGTCAGAGAGAAGAAAGTGACATTCAGAAAACGGAAGTGAAGTACAGAGACAGCTCAATTGGTTACAGCTGGGGTCTTATTTGGACGCAATTTGAACAGCTGAAGGCCTGTGATTGGCTGAGGCTCAGCTATTTGTTACTAAGTTAGGTTTTCAGTTTGTTTAGGTACTGAGTTAGGTTGCAGTGAGGACCTCGTACGGAAGCCTCCTTGGGCCAATTTTAGTTTGATTTAACATACCAAAAGAGCATGACTCCAAAGCACCTCAGAGCTCAGTGATTTAACCAAAAAGAATTGTGCAGTTTACTGTTCAAGTACCCCGAATGGAGTTAATAAAAGAACCCGCTCACAGGCCTGCAGCGAGAGCCTCATGTGTGTAGATGTGTTGTTGTTAATTAACCAGGTGAGGGGTTTTTATTCGCCATTATACATAGACTTTTGCCACAATGCAGTCAATTCACTTCTCTTTGTTAAAGACTGCGATACATTTCTCTGAGGCAAAGATGGCATGTTCTTCTAGGTAGTTTGGGCAATTAACACATAATATTGGTATCTAATTAATTAGATGCACATATTGAAATAAACATTAATTAAACAAAGTAGTGGATTTTCAATAAGAGATACAAGGCTGGCGAGTTAGACTCATAAGATGGCAATTTTGTAGAGTAAATACACAAAGAGATTTTTCCAGAAGAACAATAGGCTTCCCCATTGCAGTCAGTAGCCTGCTGGCAATTAGGACAGATTGACGATGAGCCTCTTGAGGTGGATCAGAAGTGGATAAACATGTTGGAGTCTGTCCAGAAGTGATTGTTTTCTTCCATTTAAGGGGAAAGGACAAAGCCAAAAATGAGAATGCTAGTAAATGCAGAAGCCTCTATTTCTACAAAGTAACCTAAGCTTAATAAAGCCCCAAAAAGGAGTCATAAATTTTTAAGTTTTGGCCTTTAAGCAAAAGTTTAATAACCTTTGTTAATTGAAAAAAAAAAGGACAATATATTTGATTATTTTTTCTTCATCGTTGCTGTATAATTAACTGTGTGCATATATACCATAATGCTAGAAAGCTAATGTACCACTTCAGGGAAGGAATAAAATAATCATCTCACTCCACCTTTCTTACCTTGATTCATAGCTCAAATATTTCTATTCTTGGAACATTACTGCAGCTTTGGTGCTAAGAAAATTGCTAGCAAAGGAAGAATGATTCTGCAGCCGTTCATCCTTCTCAATTTTTGCACCTTCCCATTGTCTAACTTTGCAATCTCGCCATCTAGTGTTCAAATGTTCTCAATACTACAGCTCATAAAACGCTTCACTTCATTAAACCCCAGCTAGGGAGAAGCAATGATATAAAATGTAACCAAAATGTTTGTACCCTCATAATATCCTGAAATTAAAAAAAAAAAAAGCAAAATAATAAGGGAAGTAACAAGAGAGTCACCTTAAAAACACTCTCTTGGGGAAAGTCAATGTAATGAATAGACAGGCCAATGAAACTCTGAAATATGTTTTATATTTCTTGTTAAATATGTTTCATTGTCTCATTTATTTATTGCATTTATTCATAAATATTTGACATGTTCTATTTATATAGTCCTACAAATTATACATGACATACTGTGTATATTGAAATATATACTTATTTTACATTTTTATTTTTATATTCTTCTCTCTCTGTACTTACCTATAACTAACAAAATTATCATTGACTCTGGAGACAAACAAACTCAACTCAGTTGTGATGGCGGATTGGGTTAGAGTAGAAATAGTTGATCAGAATGTTTGATTGCACTGCAAATCCCACCCCAGGCTGTGGTTTTGTTACTGCTAGTGACCGTACCTTCAAGGGTCAGGTACTTTACTATATAGCAAAAAAATCACAGAGAGCTTTGAAACACATGAAATAGAGTGATTTGCCAGAAAACAAGCAAACAACAACAACAACAAACTAGTGTCTTCATTGTCTTACCACTGGAATTATTTTAGGTCTATCGTTAAAAAACATTGGAAATTATTTTTAGGAATTAATGGGATCGGTTGCAGTTTTCAAGATGTCCTGGAGACATGATTTGTATTTTCTTTATATGCCTTTACAATGACCTCTTCTATATTGTCTATCAGTTCAAAAATTTAAAAAGAAAACTATATTTATTGAATTACTAAAAGAATAAATTTGATTAGTTAAAATAAGGTCTGTCAGATCATCTCCATCATTTAAACATCTGCAAAATAGTTGACAATATTCCTGTTCTGGACTCCAATGCCAAGATGGAAAACCTAAGCCCTTGCCCAGAAGTGATGTTGCCTACTTCTCAGACCTCATTCACTCCCACTCTGGGCTTTGACCTTCCCAGCTTTTTGTCAGTTCTTCAAGGACACAAGGCTTTCCCCGACTTTAGGCTCTGTTTTCCTCCCTTACTTTAATCAGAAATGCCTTCTGCCCTTACATACCCTTCAGATCTTGGCGAAAGCATCATTTCCTCAGGGAAGCCCTCCAAACCCTAGATTCGTCCTCTCTTGGAATTAGATAGCACTCAATAATTTTCCCTATTACCACTCACCAAAGTTTGTAATTTCATGCTTGTATTATTATCAGCTACATGTCTGCTGTCCCCACTAGATTACAAGTTTTGAGCAGGCTAGAATAATATGGGTTTTTTTTTTTTTACAACTCCTGAGGTTCTAGCCACTGTATTTCCTATAATACCCAATACAGAGTATGTGTGCAGTAAACACTTGATGAAATCAACCCATGAGCCCAAAATTGAGGATGGAGAAGCCCATTGTTCCCACCCACATAATTTTGGAAAGTCCACTCTGCTTCCATGCCACCGCTGGAATAAGAGAATGTTCTCTGAAGCAGGAAGTCCCCAGGCCTGCATCCCAACTTCCCAGACATACATCTCGGGGGACTTGTCACTGGAAGCAGCATGAGACTGAGCTCTGTGTTCTTGATACTGAAAGAATTCCCTGACTCACCACCACTCTTCCTGATTCATGGGAATTCACAGCCCTTTCATGCTTCTGCTGCTTCTCCCCCGAAACACAAAAACAAAACAAACTTCCCCCCGAAGAACACTCTTCTCGTCTTTACTGTCATACATCTTCCTGGGTAAACAGGGAATAAGGGAATACAGAGGACAAAATGTAAATAAATATTTCAGTAAGTTATCCTGCCACTCTGATATTCAGCAGAGGATAAAAATAAATTATGCATGTTATATAAAGGACGTGTTTTCATTCTTTATCTTCACAGCACTTCCCTTCTCTTTCTAGAAGACTCTAAGGATTCCCAACTTTCTTAGAATTTTAGGCAAGAAATTATGCTGAGAATCAATCATCTTCACAATGAGCTTTGCTTTAAAAGTGACAGAATGTCATACTAAGCTTCAAGTATCTGTAACCGGTCACCTCTGTCTTCTCAAAAATGAGTCCAACATTATGAGAAAGTGAGGATTCAGAAGTCATTAATTTTGACACTGAATATACACATATGTAGATTTGGTATTATTTTGGAAATTGTATTACCACATATATTAAGGTCTGGTACATTCTCATTATTCTCCAAAATTAACACTTTGCTTACCATCAAATGCACACAAAAGAAAACTGCTTGATCACACTGAAGATTCTAAGTACCTTTCTGTGCCTTCTCCTCCCCACCTATGGTGGTTTATCTAACAGGTACTACATAAGTGAGTGCTCCCTGGAAACTGGATAGATTCATTCAATTGCCAACATGGACAGAATTCTGACTCTTAAACCTGTATTTGATGAAAAAATAAATAAAACCATATAAAGTTCACTCCAAAGAATATCTTCACACTTCTATCTCCACAGCAACACAGATGTACACACAGTGGCATCGCTTCTTAAATTGTACCTCCGGGAACTTCCAGAACCAGTTATTCCTTACGCAAAGTATGAAGACTTTTTGTCATGTGCCAAGCTGCTGAGCAAGGAGGAGGAAGCAGTAAGTTGCTGCATTTATTTCCTTATAAGCTTCTGTTAGAGGTTTTCGCCAGTGTTCTTCGTCTTTAATTTGCAAATTTCCTTTTGCTCTGTCCTTGGATTGTTGTCCACTGCACACACGTTGAGACTTTCCATACATCCCTCAAGTACTATTTTTGATCCCCTCTTTGACCAAAAAGAAGAATATGGCAGAACACATGCGATCACCACTCCCTGCCACTTTGCTCCCCTGAAAGGTTAAATATGATGCTGTATCAGGCCACGCATTTCATAAAAAGTGGGTGCCTTGTGTCATAATCTCCTTCTCATTGTGTGCCCCCCCAAATCCCCTCAAACAATGGCCTGTGTACCAAATCCTACCTACTGCCTGCTTTTCTAAAACAGCTTTATTGAGATATAATTCATATACCATATAATCACCCATTTAAAGTGTGAAATTTGGTGCTTTTTGGTTTATTCTCAGAGTTGTGTATCCATCACCAACATTTAATCTTAGTATAATTATAACGTTTTCATTACCGCAAAACAAACCCCATACTCTCTTCGCATTCTCCTCTTTCCCCAGCTCTTGGCAACTGCTGTTCTATTTTCTGTCCCTATAGATTTGCTTGTTCTGGACATTTCATATAAATGGAATAATCTAATAGATTGTTTTTGTGACTGGCTTTTTTCACTGTTTTCAAGGTTCATCCATGTTGTGTCAGTATTTCATCCTTCTATTTCCAAATGATATTTCATTAGTCAAACAGAACATTTGTTTTGTTTCCATTGTGTGGCTGTTATGCACAACGCTGCTATGAACATGCATGTGCAAAGTTTTGCATGGACACATGCTTTTGTTTTTCTTATGCATATACCTAAAAAGTAGAATTACAGGGCCACATGTAACTCTATATTTCCCAAAAAGACTCTTATCATTTTAAATTCCTACTGGCAATGTGTAAAGGTTCCAATTTCTCCACATCTTTGCCATCACTTGTTATCTGTCTTTTTTGTCACAGCCATCCTGATGAGAGTGAAGTGGTTCAATGAGTGAGGTTCAATGGCATTTCTCTGATGGCTAATGAACTTTTCATGAACTTTTCTTTTCATGTACTTATTGACTCTGAGTGTATTTTCTTTGGAGAAATATCTATTCAGATTGTTCCCCATTTTAATTGTGTTATCTTATTATTATTGAGTTGAAAGAGTTTATATAGTTTCCTTAAAAGTCCCTTATCAGATTTACAATTTGCAAGTATTTGCTCCCTTTCTGTGGGTTGTCTCTTCATTTTCCTGATGGTGTCCTTTGAAGCACAAATTTTTTTAATTTTTGTGAAGTCCAATTTATCTGTTTTTCTTTTGTAAATGTCATGCCTAAGAAGCCTTTGCTTAACTCATGGTCATGAAGAATTACTCCTATGTTTTCTTCTCAGGCTTTTATAGCTTCAACTCTTCCATTTAGGTCTATGATCCATTTTGAGTTCATTTTTGTTTATGGTGTGAAGAAAGGGACCAAATTCATTCTTTTGCATGTGGATAACCAGTTGTCCCAGCATCATGTATTAAAAGACTATCTTTCCCCCATTACAAAAACTGTTGCCTATATTTGTAAATGAAGTTTTATTCCATTTGTTACATAATATCATCTGTGGCTACCTTTGGATTACAATGGAAGAGGTGAGTAGCTGAGACAGAGACCATATGTCCCATAGACCCTAAAGTGTTTATTGTTTGGACTTTTACAGGGAGAAGAAGAAATCAGATTATATTATCCATTGGCTTTTTTGGGCCATTTACATGTTAGAGGAAGTTCTACGATGAGAAGAACCAAAGAAATTAGTCCCTTGTGAAATTTCCAGAAAGATCTGGCTTTCTAACCATCCTCCCTCCCCAAATGATGGATCCCAGACATGGGTAGTCCCGAGGGACTTATTTGTCGTAGACGTATGTCTGTCTATGTTCTGGGCATACTAAAAATGGGAAGGACCTTCACTACATCCAGGCTAACTTCTTGTTTCTAATTACCTTATTATAAATGAGGCTATCCTCCCTTGTCAGTCAATTTTGAAAAAATATTAAAAATGATAAATAGCTTCACTTAAATCTGTTTCTCCACAAATATTACTTAGGGAGATATTTGAAATACTTGTATATCTTTGAAAATATTTCTTAAATGCTCACTAGGATGGTGGCAAGTGTTCAGGACAAGATCCTTCATTGATAATATGTGAAACTAATTTTTAAAAGAAACGCTATGGTCATTTCCCACTTGCTTTCATTCTAAGGCCAACACACAGAAAGATAACATTTACTTTCTTCTTTGTCCTCAGGGTGTTAAGGAATTAGCAAAGCAGGTGAAGAGTTTGCCAGTGGTCAATTACAACCTCCTCAAGTATATTTGCAGGTAAGAAATGTCCCAAAGACAAAACTAAACAAAACGAGACTATATTTAGACTGACACTAATTTATATTTGCCAATGAATAAAATCACTTAACTGCTCTGAGCTCCACTGTTAGTGTTCAATAAATATTATTTTATTTCCATTTGTCTCTCACCTCAAGACTCAGCGAAAGACATTTGTAATTAAATCCTGTTAAAACAATAATTATGCCTGGTAAAACTCTCTTTCGATTACCATGTTTAACTCATGAGATGTGCCCCTGTTTAAGAAACCAAAGATGTAAAATTTAAACTTATACTAATAGTAGATTTAAATAGAGATTAAGGATTGGCGGTACAAGTCAATTCAAGGTGTCTTAAATGATAACTTTCCAGTCCATGTTAAAATAAAATTCAAATTTTTAACTTGGTACAGTACATCATTTATATATGCTTTTGGTGTCCTGATTAGATAAGTGCTCAGCAAAGTAGGAACTACGAAAGTTTAAGATTTAATGCTACACGCTGTGGAGTTGATTGTCAAAGTAACTGAGTAGGAATTTCAAAATCTCCCACCGTAAGGTTTTCTGGTGATGGTTATATTTAGAAGCAAACAGGACCTTGAGTTTCAGAATTTGAAAAAGCAAGATATTGTGTCACTGACAGAATAGACTTATTAACATGTTAGGCTTTAATCCCAAGATTTTTTAACTTACTGAAGTTATCGTAGTAGGCGAGGAAAAGGTTACATTCCCCTAAGTAAAAGGGATAAAAGGCTTGTCTGAGAACTATATTGCAAGTCTTTGTGTCCACGATAGAAATATTTAACTTCTCTTGAAACAGTTAAGCATACTTTTAATTTCAGGTGTTTCAAATAAGAAAGATGGTTTCTGACTTTTGCCTTCGGTGTTGCTATAGTTTAGGCTGCATAATAGTCCTGATCATCTGGAAATAGGCATCTTTTTAAAAATCCATGGTATAGTAGTTAAGGCTACAGACTCTGGAGTCAGACTAACTCAGTTCAAATCTCAGCTCTGCCACTTACTAAGTCTATGTCCTTAGGAAAGATTCTAAACCCCCCTGGTACCTCATGAATCTCATCTGTGAAATGGGGACAGTAATAGCACCTACCTCACAGAGAGGCTTTGAGAATTTAATAAGTTAACACCATGACTGGCACATAATAGTACTAGATAAATATGTTACTTTTATTTTTCATCATTTTATCTCATTGGTATAATTAGCAAGCCATGAAATAATGGAAGCTCTTGTAGAAATGAAGAGGAAGTGGGGAATGAACAAAGGCTGAAAGATTACAAAAATAATCTCTCCTACTATTTTGTGCTTCTTATTCCCTAGCACCTAATAAATTGAAATAATTTATACTTGCAATTTTTTCTATCAATAGAAATGATGTTTTACTTTCCATTATGTTAGATTGTATTTTTTATAGACTATAAATAGGAAGCTCACAAGTTACTTAACAAAGAAGATGGATTCTTCCTCTTGAAAATAAAGGATGGTACCACATGATCTTATATATAGTTCTCTAATTGAATATATATATAAATTTAATACTTCATTGAGGGATTGGAAGGAAATCTATATTCTTGACTCTCAAGTCCATATTAGTATTGTCCAAACACATTTGTTCCTTTGATTGACAGAGGAAACCAAGCCAGGCCGGGCCAGAACAGATCCTCCATAATTTGTAATATATTTTTTCCACATTTGAGTGAGAGATGTTTGAATATCCAAATAATTTTGTCTCCATAATCATCTTTGAACATACTCCAATTCATAAATTCCCCAGTGATCTATTTTCTACCACTGACTAATTTGACCCTATTGTGTTCTGATCCTATGCTTACACCCAATAGGTTCTTGGATGAAGTACAGTCCTATTCCGGAGTTAACAAAATGAGTGTGCAGAACTTGGCAACTGTCTTTGGTCCCAATATCCTGCGACCCAAAGTGGAAGATCCTTTGACTATCATGGAGGGTAAGTAAATGATTATCTTACACCCTCATCAAAAGAAGAATCAACTCCCTCTAGGTTGGTCAGAATTTATTCTCCTCTGAGAAAATGAAGGAAATAAGTGATTCCACGGCAATTCCATTTAGTAACTCAAGTTCTTTAAATGTAAAACCGTCTCTTTTAGAGTCATGCCATTTTGTTTAGTTTACTAAACATAAAATTTACTGAATGCCTCCCCAGTAGCATTATGAGAATAAATGAAACTTCTATAAATCATCTGTACAGCATCATGCAAGAACTGAAAAAAATCTAGTTCACTTTCTGAGTCCAATGCAATTTTTAGAAAATTCAAATGTTGTTAAAATAAATAAAAATATATAAGTTAATATGTATTCATTAATTTTGGTTTTATATGACTAATTTCAAGAGGTAAGGGAATTTGATCCTTTATAAGGTGAGAAGGTTACCATCTTGTTCCAGTCAGGCCAGTTGTAACAGAATACCATAGACTGGGTAACTCACGAGCAACAGATCACAGTGCCAGTAGGTACAATATATGATACAGGCTCATTTTCTGGTTCACAGACATCTGTTTTCTCACTGTGTCCTCACATGGCAGAGGAGTGAAGGAGCTCTCTGAGATCTTTTTTATAAGGACACTAATCTCATTTATGAGGGCTCCACCTTCATGACCTAATTACTTCCCAAAGGCCCCACTTCCAAACACCGTCACACTTGGGGGTAGGATTTCAACATATGAACTTGGGGAGGACCCAAATGTTTGGCAGTAAGAAGGACCATACTATATCTGAGTGAAAATTTTGGTAAGGTCAGCGATACCAGGGCATACAGGAAAGATTGGTGGAAGAATGGCTGGAAAGATCTCACAATATTTTCAAGGCCTTATAAACCATTCTACATTCAGGAATCTTTGATAATTATTGAGCAAGAGAATGTTGAGCTAGGATTTTTATTCCTGAATAGTAACTCTGCCGGCTCTAGGGACTGGTTGTGGGAAGACAGGGAGGGATGAGACGGAAGGAAGGCTTTGACTCTCACTTGCTTTGAGTGTCAAGATTGAATTTGTATTTGTGCTCATGCCTCCTAGTCTTTTCCCCCACATTTTATATATAAATATCATAATTTTATCAAATACACTCTGAGGCTGAAGTAACCCCTGAGATGCAATAGGTGTGTGGAACACTAGCCTGATCTAAGAGCAAGTTCGATCCATGTGTAATGGGTTTACACTCCATCATGTGCTTTTGTTATAGTTTCAGCAGCAGGCTGGAGTAAAAACTGCACAGGTTGTCTAATAAATATTAAATATTTACTATCCCACAATATTTATCTTTACCTTCTTTTCTGATTTTGGTAGATGCCTAAATGAATTAAACCCATTACTCTTGGCTGTTTACATGCTACTTGCAGTCAACTGATACGAATTCTACTGAAAACATGGAGACTGCTTTGTTTTATATCCTCTTTCTTTTAAAATTCTCTCTTGCTTTAAAAATTCTCTGTACATTCCTTACCATTATTCTCCTTCTTGCTACTATTCAAATATTGATGTAGACATTCATGATAGCCTTGTTATATAATCATATCTATAGCTATATGATAGATACGTGTTTTGAAGAAAACCCTTTGAAGACTGGTTTCAGCATTATTTTAAATTACTGCCAAACAATATTTCATTCTGCTCCTGTTATGATGAAGGAGGAGAAACTGGATTTACCCTCCCAAATCAAACAACTGGAAAACCAGAAAAAATGTATGAAACAGCAGTTTGTAGACATTGGACTACAGGCATATGACTATGATTGCTAAGAAAGAGAAGCAAATTAAGAGAACCCAGTGATTGCCCCAGATCACTGCTAGAAGGCAGTTTCCACATCACATCATAGGCAGGAGAGATGCAAACAGAGCTCAGGTTTGCTGAGCTGAAAAGAGTTCAAGATTAGACAATGAGAAGGCCAAGGGGGCTAGAATCTGGAGGAGTAGGGAGCAGAGAAGAGAGAACTAGACACAGAGAGTTCAGAGATCTACAGAGAGTAGATGAGAATTGGTTTCTGTTTGCATGAGAGGACACTACACAAAACTATTATCTAGAATAGCCCAAATAATTTGAAAGGGAAAAATAAAGTTGAATATATACAATTTGATTTCAAGACAATATAAAACCGCAAATAATCAAGATATTGTGGTATTGGTATAAAGATAGACATATAGATCGTTGTACCACAACAGAGAGTCCACAAATAGACCCACACATGTGGTCATTTGATTTTTGACAAATATCTGTTTTCAATGGGAAAGGGATAGTCATTTTATCAAATCATGCTGGAACAATTGCATATCCTAAAAAAGCAAACAAACTAATCTCAAACCTTATCCCCCCCACACACACAAACTTGAAATAGATCTTAGACCTAAATGTAAGAGTTAAAAGTACAAAACATACAGAAGAAAACACAGAAGAATTCTTGTGACTTTGAGTTACTCAAAGACAATACACAAAAGGCTCTAACTATAAAAATACTTTTAAATTTTTGATAAGTTGGACTTCATCAAAATTGAAACTTTTGTTCTTCCAAAGATATTCTCAAGAAAACAGAAAGATAAGCCACAGGCATGAGGAATGTATTTGCAAATCACATATCCGATCAAAGAACATGTTTAAAGAATTTATAAAGACTTAAGCAACATTAAACAGTCAACCCAATGAAAAACTGGCAAAAGATTTGAAATAGGCACATCATCAAAGAAGATAGACAAATAGCAAATAACACATGGAAAAATGTTCACCATCTTTAGTCATTAGGAAAAAAGAAAATTTAAATCATCATGAGATACCATTACACATCCCCTATAAAGTATAAAATTAAGACAGAAAATACACCAAGTTTGGCTGGTAGAAATACAAAATGTTATAGCCATTTCACCAAAAATTTAGGCAGGTTATTATAAACTTAAATATACACTAATCCTAAGACCCAGCAGAGCAATGTGCTAAATATTTACTCAAGAAGAAAGAAAGCATATGTTCACTCAAGACTTATAGTTGAATGTTCATATCAACTTTACTCATAATAGCCCCAAACTGAAAACAGACCAATTCTCCATCAACTAGTGAATAGATAAACAAATGTGGCACATCTATAGAATGGAATACTACTGAACCATAGAAAGAATGAACTACTGATACATGTAACAACATGGGTAAATATCAAAAGTATTATGCTAAGTGAAAAATACCTTGTCATGAAAGGCTACACAATGTATACTTCCAATTATATGAAATTCTAGAAAAGGCAAAACTATAGAGATAGAAAGCACATCAGTGGATGCCATGGGCCAACGGTGGGTGCAGGGGATTGACTCCAAAGGGGCCCAGGGGAACTTTTCTAGATTATGATTAGGTAAATTTCCAGGACTGTATACATTTGTCAAAACTCATCAGATATTTTGCATATATCTCTGGACATGCAAAATGACACGTATACAGGGTTATTCGTAGCAAAAAATCCAAATTGAAGTTATATTGCATAGAACACTGCTCATTTATATATATTTTTACATTTATATGTTATATTTTAAAGTGCCTAGGTATCTTTGAAGAAAAATTGAATTCTTAGCCAATGCTTATGAAGAGAAGTGCTTATAATACAGTATTTAGATTCCACCTGTGTGATTTTATATGAGCCAGGGAGGAATTGCTGGATCCTGTGGCACAGTGGGGCTCTAGAATCTGCTTGGACTCTTCGGAATGGGCTGGTGATTATAACCACCCTGTCCTCATTATTTGGGCTTAATGTTCCTCATTGGCATTCTAAGGAACAGAATGACAGACAGGAGGGAATAAAAAAAGGAAAAAAATGGTAATGCCTATAAGTGACACATACATCATCATTACTACCCAGCTAGTCTGTCCTAAATGGCTATAAAAATTCAAAGAAAGTCCCTTTACAAGGGATTATTGCCATTTATTATCCCAGAAAGTAGACAAAATCAAAGCCTCCCAAGATACCATAAAGAGAGTTCTAAATCTCTGGAGCCCTGACACTCACTCTATAACTGTGGCAGGTACACTTTGGCATGACTGTTCACAAACTCATCACGGAGACCTTGGGGGTGTCACTCTTCAGTTAATTAAATGCCCCACACAGTTCATAGCTATGATGGGAAGCGGCGATGCTTCAGATGTTAATGGTCCAGTGATGGGAAAAAGGTCCGTTTTCCCAGAATACTGGGCAGAATCATGTATAATGGAAGCTGCAAACCTTTGAAAATGTGTCTCTGTCACATAGGCAAATATTAAAATAGCATTAAATTCACAGTGTCTTCAAACACAGTACATAATAGTGACAGTGTTATTTTAAGTGCTCTAAAATCTTTTTATTAGATTCACTGCTTCATGCATTGAAAATAGGATGACAAATTCAGAGGCTACTAAAAGAGAAAAGATGGATGTATAATACAATTAATTTCATTCAGTCTTTTTTCTCCCACCGCTCTGTAATAACTAATGATTATTAATAGACAGTTGTCTTTTACTTAGTTTCCTATTTAGGACTACCCCTAGTTTATTTATTACTGCTACAGTTTCAAAATCCAGCAGCTGGAATGTAGCAGGACAAATGCATGATTTGGAAGAAGACTGAGTATTAAATTTCACGTTGGTCACATCCTCTGTGTGGCCTTGAGCAAACAGTTTTGTTAAGTCCTGTCTTCCAGACTTCTGAGAAACTTAATTTGGAAGGTGTAAGTGAAATATTTGCATCTACCACAGTGTTTCTCAAACTCTAACCCACCTGGGACTCATCTCAGGATACTGTTAAAATGCAAATTTCTGATTCAGGTCTGCAGTGGGTTCTGAAATTTTGAAGCTTTCAGGCGAAGCCGGTGCTGCTACTCTGTTATTGCTGGTGTCATCTGGAAGCTGGTTAGAAATGCAGAATCTCATGTCCCACCCAATCCCTACTGAATTCGAATCTGCCCTTTAACAGGATCTCCAGCTAATTTGTATGAACATTAAAATTGGGGCGATATTGATCTAACAGCAGACCTGGCACCGTGCAGATACTTGATCTAAATACAAGTTTTGATTCATCATAGAAAAAGTGTGTAGAATATAGATGAATAGAAGATATTTTTCCTATTCAAAATGTGATTTTGAATCACATTTCCCTGGTGTTGCTTGATGCTGGAAAGTGGCCTCACACCACCAGGTCAGGTTCCTACTCCCTGACAGCCCCTCGACTAGCTGCTGATTGAGTGGGGGTCTACGTTGTCAAAAGCCCTCTTCAGCATTTTCTTTGCCAACCCTTATGTTTTAAGTATTTCATATAGAAAATACATTTACTAACTGAAATTTAAGTTGCTTCCCTATATTTATTTATCAAAGACTATTCTTAGGAGCTTTTATCAACCTTACATAAACATATTTAACATACCAAATTGAGATAGTTCAAGCCAAAGCAAAGATGAGTGAAGTTTGCATTAGCCCATACTGCTTTATTGGTGATACATGAATAAAATTAATACTGAATTACATTCCTAGTGGACTGGGGGCCCCAAGTTGGGAAACTAGTCTAGAAGCCTTGTTGTTGCAGCCAGTTTTAGGAGATGGGAGCCCAGCTTACTAAATCAAAGAGGAATATATGAAGATATAGTTTGAGATTTTAATTGATGTGCCATAGAAGCTGATAAATCACTTGATCTTTTGAATTACTGCTTTAAGTAGTAGATCCATTATTTGGTGTTATCTGAGTTATTTTTATTGTTTGTAAATAGGGGAGGCATTGATTTCTAATTCTTATTTTGCAGTGAATAGTAAAAATATGAGGATCAAATAGGAACCATAGTATTTTCATCTGTGTAGAAGAATTGTTTTCATTCTTGAAGGTCTTCTTTGTTTAAAATTCCCTGAAGCTTTTATAGTTCTTATAGAGCAGGCTTGCTAGTGACAAATTCTCTCAGTTTTTGTTTATCTGAGTATTTCTTAACTTCTCCTTCATAATCGAGGTTTTGAAAATTTCATTGCATTGCTTTCTACCCTCCATGGTTTCCGATGAGAAATCAGCTGTTAATCTTATCGAGGGTCCCTTGCACATGAGTCACTTCTCTCTTGATGCTTTCAAAATTCTCTCTTTGTCTTCTGCTTAATACAATGTGACTGAGACGTGTCTAGGTGTGGATTTGCTTAGAATTTGTTGAGCTTCCTGGATATGTATAGTCATGTTTTTCATCAAACTGGGAAGTTTCCAGTCACTATTTCTTCAAATATTCTTTGTGTTTCTTTCCCTTTCTCCTCTCCGGTTTCGGACTACCATTATGTTTATGCTGGTATGTGTGATGGCATCCCACAGATTTCTGAGGCTCTGTTAATGTTTCATTTGTTTTTCTTTCTGCTCCTCAGGCTAGGTAACTGTAATTACCCTAATCATACAATTCTTCCTTCTGCATGCTCAAGTCTTCTGCTCCTCATCCCCTATCCTGACTTTTTCATTTCAGTTATTGTATTTTCCAATTTAAGAATGTCCATTTGGTTCTTTTCCATACTTTCTGTCTCTTTATTTCTCATCTCTCTTTGGTGAGACATCGTTCTCACTTTCCTTTGTTTTTTTCAGACATGGTTTCCTTTAGTTACTTGGACACATTTAAAATAGCTGAGTTTAAACCTTTGTCTAGTGAGTACAACATCTGGGCTTCTTCAGAGTCTGCGTTTTCCCCTGTATGTGGGCTGCACTTACATTATGTTTTTCATGTCTCATAATTTTTGGTTGAAAGCTGGGCATTTTTAATGATATGTGGAAACTGTGGATATCAGATTCTAAGAAGGGTCTTAGGTTTTTTCTTGTTTCTGTGTTGTTATTTGTTTGTTTAGTATCTTTCCTGAACTAATTCTATAAAGTCCATATTTTTAGTTAGGTATGGCCATTGAAGTCTCTGTTTGGTTCACCTCATTGTCAACTAGTGATTAGAGATTTCCTGAAATGCCTAGTGCCAATAAGTCTCCCAGTCTTTACCAAGGGGTGTTGTGTGTGTATGTAGAGCCAAACCTTTCAACACACATTTAGGCAGTTTGCAACTCTGCCTTCACCTTCAGTCTTTGCTTGTGCAGAGTCCTAAGGTTAGTGGAGGTGAGAGCTTAGGGACTTCTCAGTTCTTTCCTGAGCACATATGTAGCCCTGAGCACACACACAACCCTAAATATACATGTGGTCTTCTAGATTCCCAGGAATATATCAGAGCATTTCAAAGCCCCCTATGGAAATCTCACCCACCAGATTTTCCTTTTAAGCTTTTGGTTAGCCTATTGTTTGTCTGTTATCCATTGTTTCAGGCAGTAATGACGTTAAGTACAAGTGCTACTCATTGTTTTTTTAACAAATGCTCCTGGGAAAAAAACTGTTTTCACCAGGCAAGCTCCTAGTCAGGTTAACTAAGACAAGCCTCATAAGTAGGGTCTTCCAGGGAACCAACAAACAAGTCAAATAATGACAATTCTTTGAAAATGAGTTTTGAAGGAGTTCTAACCCTGCTCTGCCCATATCAGTGGCTGTCAGACTGCTGGTTTTCACTGTGATTGTGAGCTGCTGCTTGTCAACGTTGCTGCAAAGTGGGAAGAAAAGGATGTGAATAGGGCAGGTTAATACACCACAGAGTTTACTGCTCTTACTGAGATTTAGCCATTTTTCTTGAATAAATATTCTCCAGATTGCTTCAAGCCATTCGCTAGTTTCCAGAGTTCTGAAAAAGTTGATTCTGAAAATTTTTGCTAGTTGCTTTTATGGTGAGGAAGACTTTTGGAGGTCCTCACTCCACCATTCTGGCTAATGTCACTTAAAATGCCCTGAAGCTTTTGAGTGGTGAGTAAAAGACATATGGAACTTCATTGCCTTGCTACATTAGAAAGACCATACACAGATTGTATAGAGTTCTTTTTAAAGATATCACTCAAGTGTCTTGATGGTTTGAGACTATTGTCAGATGAGAGGTTATGGTGACCTCCTCCTAAGAAAGATTTCTCATAATTATATGTCAAACTTATAATAAATGTTATATAATTATTGAGAGCCTGGTCTTGGAACCAGATAACTCTAGGCTTGCCCTGAGTCTGGTCCTTCATCGCTTTCTGACCTTTGTCAAGTTACTTCACCTTTACAGCACAGTGATAAAAACTATCTATCTATATAGTCATAGCTTTTTTCCAAAATCCAACTAAACTGCAAAAACAAAGTGTTTGAAACAGTTCATGGCATAGAATAAATATTCAAGAAATTTTGGCTTCTATCGCTATTATCATTAAGAATATAGTTTGGCGATGCTAAGAATAATGATGAATGTTCACCTAAATGTGTTTCTTTAAGAGTCATATTCAAAATAGGAAATAAACCAGAATTGTCTCTCTCACGCTGCTTCGCTGTCTATGCAATTCTAGGCACGGTGGTGGTCCAGCAGCTGATGTCAGTGATGATCAGCAAACACGACCGCCTCTTCCCGAAAGACGCAGAACCACAGAGCAAGCCCCAAGATGGCGTGAGCAACAACAACAACGACATTCAGAAGAAAGCCACCATGGGCCAGTTACAGAACAAGGAGAACAACAATACCAAGGACAGCCCTGGGAGGCGGTGCTCCTGGGACAAGTCCGAGTCGCCTCAGAGAGGCAGCGTGGACAATGGGTCACCCCCAGCTCTGTCAGGCAGCAAAACCAACAGCCCGAGGAACAGCGTTCACAAGCCGGATGTCTCCAGGAGTCCCCCTCTCATGGTCAAAAAGAACCCAGCCTTCAACAAGGGCAGTGGGATAGTCACCAACGGGTCCTTCAGCAGCGGCACTGCAGAAGGTTTCGAGAAAACCCAAACCACCCCCAATGGGAGCTTGCAGGCCAGAAGGACCTCTTCGCTGAAGGGGTCTGGCACCAAAATGGGCACCCACAGTGTGCAGAATGGAACGACGCGCGTGGGTGCTTTGAACACCGACACCCTGGGCAACCCCGTGAACGGTCGAAGCATGAGCTGGCTGCCCAACGGCTACGTGACGCTGAGGGACAACAAGCAGAAAGAGCAGTGCGGAGAGTCCGGCCAGCACAACAGACTCTCCACCTACGACAACGTGCATCAGCAGTTCTCCATGATGAACCTCGACGACAAACAGAGCGTGGACAGTGCCACCTGGTCCACGTCCTCCTGTGACATCTCCCTCCCCGAGAACTCCAGCTCCTGCCGCTCTTCCACCACCACCTGCCCCGAGCAAGACTTTTACGGCGGGAACTTTGAGGACCCTGTTTTGGATGGGCCCCCGCAGGACGACCTTTCCCACCCCGGGGACTACGAAAGCAAAAGCGACCGCAGGAGCGTGGGAGGTCGGAGTAGTCGTGCCACCAGCAGCAGCGACAACAGCGAGACGTTTGTTGGTAACAACACCGGCAACCACAGTGCCCTGCACAGTTTAGTGTCCAGCCTGAAACAGGAAATGACCAAACAGAAGATAGAGTACGAGTCCAGGATAAAAAGGTGAGGAAAATCTGCAGGCCGTAACTGCCAGAGAGGGTGCGACAGCCTCCTCTTTCTGTGGGACAGGATCACACACGGGGTTAAAGTCAGAGAGACCCAAAGTCAAGTCTTCACTTCACCCCTTGTGAGCTGTGGGGCTGTGGGGAAGTTAGCTTGATTTCTGCAAGCCTCGGTCTCCTAACGTGAGAAATTGAGATACTAGCAGTCTCTACCTCAAATGCACGTAAGAAGTCTCTGAGCAGCGTCCCTGGCAAAGCATAGGTGCTCAGTAATGTTATCTTTGATCATTATTAATTATGCGGATTTGCATTAAAGGGCTGGAAGGACAGGAGCCGTGAGGAGATGAAGAGAGCAGAAGGGGCCTGCTAGTTTTCTCTTGCAAAAAATGGATGAAGTTAGGGAAAAAAAAAAAAAAAAAGGTGTAGAAGTAAACATGTGTTCTTTTTGGTCCTTTCAATCATTGAATGCTGAGAGAGTGTCTCTACCTGCCAGGCTCAGTTCTAGATCCTGAGGCTTCCAATAGCTCAGAGAGGTAACAGGTTCCAGGTGACACAGGACCTGGAGGGCATCGTTTTCAGTCGTGACTCTCACTCTGAGATAGGACTCCACGAGGTTTTTGAGAACACGGGTAAACAGGAAGTGTATTCACATAAACAAGGGAACCTGGATCCTAAATGGGGAACAAAGATTATGATTTATAAAGAATCATCCATGCTAAAACCTAACTTGTATCAATTTATATCTTCTCATACGATGGCCAAGGTAGAAGTAGCCCCTCTAGTGGTCTTGGTCCCAGCTTCAAGGCGTGTGATTTGGGGGGACCTCTTGATGTGTGGTGTAGTAGAATCCTCAGTAGGTTGTCCTGCTTCAACTTTTTCCACAGCTCCAAACTCCACAGTTTATATATATATATGTATATATATATATATATACATATACATATATATATAGAAAAGAAACTATGGAAACTTCATATATATATATAAAGTTGTGTTTAATTTATCTTAGTATTTTCCTATCCATTTATCAATTATTGAGCCAAAAGATAACATATTTTCAGAAGCTATGGCAAAGTAAATATAAACAAAAATACTCCTTAGAAATGCAATTGAGAACTTCTTTGGAAAGTATTTTTAGTAAGTTTTACTGAATGGAAACATGGTTTCACTCATGCTGAATGACAGGAGGTTTAAATAAGAAAAAAAATCGGGTCGTCATCTTAGAAGGTTACTCTTCTTTCTGATGTAGTTTTTGGAATCAATAGCTACTGGAATTCTGAGCTGCTGCCAATGCATGATGACAAATTGGCACTTAGCGCCGGGAACCTTGTCTTTGGAGGCAAGGGACAGCACTCAGAGCTGTAGTAGGAGAAGAAAAAAGTCATCATTCTCAAGCTGCAGATATATGTATTTCTTTCTGAGGATATTGGTGTTGCGTGTATGACCTGAGATCTATGGTTTGTTTCAAAAAGACTTCAATAAAATAAAAAAAACTTTGCAATAGAGTACCATCTCAATGGGCCATTTCACTATAGCATTCCTACCTCCATGATAGGCCACGGGAGAGGTCTGCAGTGGGGTAGGGTATGGGCTGCCACTGGCCAAGCCACGGAAATATAAAAGGTTAACTGTTCTAGATAATTTTTTATCATTTCTGTTAGAGTTATACATTTTTCTTTACATTTCTTTTTTACTCCACCCCACAAGTATTAAGAATGGATGGATGGATGCATAGATAGATAGATAGATAGATATAGAATATTTTACTTTGTTTAATTATCATTCAATGAGATATATGTTTTTTAGTTTTGAAACATGTTGAGTTTGGTGTTCTTTTTTCCCTCTCCAAATTGGTTTCTAACTTTATTTTCTTAGAAAATTTGTATTGTGGTCAGATAAATTCATTTTTATGATATGTTAAAACTATTATCTTTTTATTGGGTTGGAATTCCATATATGACCAGTAGATAAATCTGTTGATCAAGCTGTTCAAATCGTCTACATTTCTCCTAATTTTTCTCAGATTGTCTATAATTTTGAGAAAAATATCCTAAAATATCCTAACATTATTCTGGGCCTATCAATATTTCTTTATAATTATGTTATTTTTTATTGAATAATTTGAGGCTCTGCCTCAAAGTACAGAATTGTTTATATCTGTCTGATGAATTGATCTTTTTATTAATAAATAATGTCATCTTAATTATAATAATGCTTTTTACCTTAAAATCTATATTAATATTGCTATACTATCTTTAATTAGTAAATTCCTAATATATCTTTTCTATTCTTTAACCTTTAAACTTTGTTTCATCATTTTATCTGAAGACATATCTTTTTCAATTCTGAAATATTTTTATCCATCACCTTTCTGTCTATTTCATCTTCTCCACTTTCTCAATTTTCTCTTTCTAGAACCCTTATTAAGACATGTTGGACCTTCTTAATCTGTCCTCTATCTCTGCTAACTTCTCTTTCTCACATTAAATTTCTATCATTATTATTTTGTGAGGCTTTCTGGGTAATTTTTCTCAGACAGGTTTTGTGGTTTATTAATTCTCTCTTCTGCTGATTCAATTCTGCCACTTCCCCAAGCCCATGACTACAGACTTTGTAGTCCCTTTTTTGAAAGGACAGTTGATATCTCAAAGCCTCAGTTGAATCACTTGTAACTCTATGTCTTCCTTATCCCGGAGGCCTTATCTTCTGCCCCATGTGGAAAAGGAATACGTAGCCCCAGCATCTGGGGCATCTATCCACCCATTATGTGCTTCTACTGACTGCTCCATATTTGAGTTTCTTCCTTTGTTTTGATACCTGAAGCTGTTTTATTTTATTTATATTAACCTTGATTAAGTACTTTTAAAATATATTTCTTATATATTTTTCCAGCATTTGTATGTGTTTGTATTAGGGAGGATTTCCTCTGTATTCATCTCAGTCCTTCAGATTCCTGGAAGTTTCATGCAAGTGCCTGATACATACAAATGTATCAATATATTGTTTCATAAGGGTTTTCTTTCTTAGTATTTAAGCTTCAGTTTCTTCCAACATTTTTGACTCTAAAATGGTTTTAGAAGGCAAAGAGGATATATATTGTAGAATAATTCTAGGTGGCAACCAGATTCCTATATAAAAATGTGATTATATGTTTAAAATAGCCTTCTAAACTGCATAGGAATACAGAATATGCAGTTCTAGTTGCTTACAAAGGGAAGTTATATTCATTTTTAAGTATTCTTACTATCTGGATGAAATATCAACATAGGGGGCTCATTTTTCAAAACAGAAAAATAATTGCGATTTTAATTTTAAAATTGTGAGAACAAAATCAGATTTCTGAGAGCTAGACACATATTAGCCTTTCAAATTTAAGTAGTATGGTAAACCTGAATGAGCCCCATGAGACTTTAGCTCAGAATAGAAGAAATTAAAAAGCCAGCCATTACCAAGATACATGGTATAATAAACAAGTATTTAATGCTCCTTTTTCAAACAATATTTGCGTATGTTTTGGATTTTCGTGGTCATGAGAAAACACGCTCTCTGTTTTTAAAGAGGTTACCTACAACTCTACATTATCCAGAAGAATATAGCTATCAATTTATAGTGATATAAAGTACCTATATCCTAAGATAGATGAACAGCTTGGGAAGTGGAGAGAGCTGGGGACAGCAGCCTACTTGGATGGGTCCATTTTTGCAAAATACCAGGTGGAGTGCTTATTTAACACAGGTAGTCTTTGCCTCTGTTGCCAGGGTTAGCTGGTTACTTTTGCTACCCTTTTATAAGATTGGACTCTGTCTGCTCCAGAAAAGCCCATTCTTGTCAGTGGACTTAATCTAACAATGCCATTTTTCTAGCAGTATTTTTCCTTTGATAGATAGCAAATGGGATTGCCCTCTCTTTCTTCTAACTTTATCAGACTTTTCCCCTTTCATTTAGTGAAGTCAAGTTTACATTAAATATTAAGGAAGCTTTCTGGGTTGAGCTGCCTCCTGCTTCTTTTTTGTGCTGACGTTCATTCATTCGCTATTAAATGACAGCTCAGTGCTTGGGGCCCAATTACTAAAATGGTTGTAATTACACCTTTTAAATCATCGGACCTTGCTTTCCTGATTTAAAAGGGCTTTACTCCAAGTTTCCAAGCATTATAGAGAGTTTAGAAAATATTTGTACTCTGCATTTCAAGTGAATAAAATCACTTTGTCTCTTACTCCCTCTCTCCATCCTTTGTAGCTTAGAACAACGAAACTTGACTTTGGAAACAGAAATGATGAGCCTCCACGATGAACTAGATCAAGAGAGGAAAAAGTTTACAATGATAGAAATCAAAATGCGAAATGCCGAGCGAGCAAAAGAAGATGCTGAGAAAAGAAACGACATGCTACAGAAGGAAATGGAGCAGTTCTTTTCCACGTTTGGGGAACTGACGGTGGAACCCAGGAGAACCGAGCGAGGAAACACAATATGGATCCAGTGAGCCAGCTCCCCCCTCCCCCCCGTCTCCGACGGCTCCGGGAAGAACTCTGGGGACTGGTGGGTGGTGTATGGGATCAGGTGGCTGGTCACCTGGCTGTACAGAGCTCTAACTGGTGAAGGAATATCATTTCCAGACATTAAGCATCCATATCTGCGACGTGTACCAAAGTTATATCATGCCTCATAATGCTACTGTCAAGTGTTACGACTGGATATGTGTATATAGAGTAGTTTTTAAACCATAAACTAAAAATGAGAAGCATATTGCAAGAATTATTTTATTGCAAGTCTTGTATTTAAAATGTTAAATCAATACGTTGTTGCAATTTAGCTTGCTTTCAAGCTTCACCTCTTGCACTTAACATGAGCTATTTTTGGCATTGTGTTATCATCAGCTTATTTTATAGATCAATATTTTTATTTCCCCTTTTGCTGAAGAAATGAAGATAAGCAGAAATATAAATATATATAAATATATATAAGACGAGTTATTAAAATCAAAAGAAAGATACTTTGTGGCTGTGCTATTTGTGTCAACTGACCTTGCCATGACCAAAAAGAGAGATGTAAATAGTTTTATAAAATACAGTAGAATCACCAGGAACCTTTGAATTGCTCTTTCAATTCTTCTTCCCTTGGCACTTCTCAGTTTTGCTTTGTGAGATGATTTGATGTAGAAACTCTGAAGCTGCGTAAGAAAAGCCCCCATCTCGAGCCCCCTGCCTACACTGCCAGAGCCTTGGATGTGTATCTCCTACGCAGGATGCTCCTTAGAGGGGAAAAATGGTAAAGAATAGCATTTTACCAGCCATGCCTGGAATCACTCTGTCCTTCTGGAATGAATCTCTATAACTTCTAGATGGTTATTAGAGGAATTCTTCCTGCGGTTTGGAAGTTGGGAAACCACACTTGCTAACCCATGCCCATATGAGCACCTGTCCCCCACCTGCAACCTCTCTCTGCCCCTCAACAGTTGCACTTGGGAACACCAGCAGTGAAACGGCGTCACTGTGTCCCTCTCAGTGAAACTGCTACAGTGAGTGTCATATGGGGACATTTTTCTCTCACTAAGGCTGTTGCAATCTGGGATTCTTTCTGCGCCATGGCTGGGAAAGGCGTCTCGCAGCAAGAGGAGGATGCTGGGCGTGGGGTGCAGTTTGGGAGGAGGACCAGGAGGAGAAAGAGAAAAGTCTGGAGGAAACAAACTATTTTGCTTCGAATTTTGACAGTATCATCCTTCCCTGTTGAAAACATATTCATTCACAGTAATTTTAAACCATGAATGTTTGAAGGTCCAATTTTGACAAATGTGAACATCAGTAATCCTTAACTTTTTAGAAAAACCCAGGGCTCTCTGGAGCTAGAGTTTTGGAAGAACAATTCTTCATACTATAACAAAATTCTTCACATTATAACAAAAAGTCACAAAAAGCATAATTGGAAATAAAGACTACATACTTGAGTTCATGAAATTTGTGTTGTTTGAAGGTTGTGGGTTTGTGTGTGTTTATTTTCAAGGGGGACATGGTCTTTACAGCATTCATTCCTGTCACTGTCCTGCTTTTGTTGCTACCTGCACGCTGAGCAAGCGTGGTGCGGTCGTTTGGTATCAAGCAGTATCTATACAGCAATAGCTTCTTTATCTTTAGGTCCACTTTCCAGTTATTTAACCAGATACTTCCACATGGTTATTCTCCAGGAAATTCAAACTCAAAATGTACAAAATTGATCTCAATAACTCTCTGTCTACACCCTTTCATCTTTTTTCCAGCCTCTATCTTAATTAACAAAAACCTCAGACTCACCCAGGATGCTATATGATGCAATAGGAATAAAATAAACGTTACGCAGTCAAACTGCTTGGGTCCAAATTGTCCAGAATTTTCCAGCTGTTACTGAACCTCCGGTGTGTAACTTTTCCCTCTGTGCAATTGGAATAATAAAAATGCTGCTCCCATAGACTCGTCATGTGGTCTTAATGAGATAGCTTGTGTTAGGCTGAGCACAGCAGCTGGTATACAGGAATGACTCCATAAATGTTAACTCTTACTTTTTCTTCTTCTGCCTTCCTCTTCACTCTTAAATTCTCTCACCAATTAGACTATTCCACCCATCTATGCCTTTTTAAATCTGCCTTTTTAATCAGTTTCCCTTCACCTTTTGAGGAAAACGTCCTACCCAGCGCGTTTGTTCCAGTACCCTCCTCCTCTACTCTCATCCTCTACAGGCTCCTTTCGGGATCACACATCTGACTATAGCTTGGCCTTGATAATGCTTTCGATGACCTCCCTTACCCAGGCAAAGCCCTTCACATAGTGTCGAAGGCCCTCACCTGCTGTTTCATTCTCATCCCCTGCCACGCCCCACCCACACCTGCCAAACCCTTTCGTGTCTCTAAAACTTTCCACCTGCCATTGCCGTGTCTTCTTGCCTCCATTCCTCCTATCCGGCACATGCCAAGCATCTTTTAAGGAGCAAATCAATGTCAGTTCCTCCAGGAAACTTCCTAGAATCTCACAGCGGAATGATTTGCCTTTTGTGCTTTCAATTTGCACATATCTCTTTTAACCTTTCCCACATCCGTTTATTTTCTTCACCAAATACGAAGCATTTTAGAAGAAGGCATGGTGGAGTGGAAGTAGAAAATCGAGAGCCGTTCAGACGTGGACATGCATCTCAACATGCCTCATGCAAGATGCATGGCACGCACAGGTCACTGAACGTCTCTGACCTCATCTGTAAAATAGAGACAATAACCCGCACACAGTAGGGATGTCGTAGTGCTTAACCACTTCGGTACGAGCGTCAACTATAGTCGACAGCCACAGATGAACGCGCACAACCGAGCGTCGACTTTAGCCGACAGCCAAAAGCTTTTACTTTTACCGCTTTTATCTCTGCAGTTGCAGCGTGTACGTTCAACTAATAAGTTACTACGAATCTGTGACCTTTTAACACATCCTTAGGAGTCATTATAGTTATTTTCCTAAAGCTGCCTGTAAAGTAAAACAAGCTTTCAGTGTTTTAAAGCTTTCCTCGTCACACAAGAGCAAAACGGATTCGTCAATGCACAGCACAAACTACCGTGCAGACTGTGAGTGCGGGCTGCGGGCGAGGGTTCGTGGCCGGTGAGCGCCGTACTGAAGCGGTTAAAGGTGGCAATGCGCCTATTCCCCTGCCTGCCACTTAGCTCCATTGATAGCTCTATTGATAAATGGAGCTTCTCAAGGGACCGAGATTTTATCTTATTGATCTTAAATCCCCCCTCTCTGCCTTATGCCAAATAGAGTGTCAGCACAAAGAGTAACAACATTATTGAATGACAATGTATACATGTGCACACACACACATAGAGAGTGTATTATTCAGCCTTTGATATCTGAGGGATCCCGTTGCTAATTTTAATTATCTACCTCAGTCATAATGACCTCCCGTGGATGAATACCAGGAGCCGCATGTTCAGCTGATTTCCATTAGTTCAGCTAAAAGCCTAGGGAAAAAAAAAATCAACTGCAAATTAACATAAGAATAAATTAGAAATGAGTAAGAAATGAGAAAGTAGTTAGGAGGTATCAAGAGTTCATTTGCTTCATCTTATATTAATTAAAATTATTTAGGTAATTAAAATGAATCTTAAACCATAATTTCAAGAGAAAGGATTTGCTTCTGGGTGTTGGGCCTACTGTGTTTCGCTAGTCCCACTATGTGCGGGGCATCCTTTGGGGAACATTTAAAATAGAATTGCCTGTGACCTCAGGTGCACTGAAACATGGATTTTACATGGAACATTATGAAATGACTAAAAACTCCAAGTGGAATTAAATACTCGTTCCTGTTTATTTATTCACAAGCTGGAATCTCCCTCAAAAAAAAAAAAAAATTAAATCTTTCCCAGGTAGAACAGTTTATATCATCCATATAATTATGTCACCTTGAAAATTCAGGGCAGCATTAAAGAATGTGACGCTGGCCACAAACCCATGCGGAGCTGCAACCTGATCAGAAGCACACCACAGAAAAGAATATGCATGAGCTTTTGGAATCGGAGCCCTGGGTTCAAATCTATCTCTACAGTGTAGACTACATGAAGGCAGGAAGTTTGCTGAATTCATCACAGCTATGTGAACCTAGAACAATCTGGAAGATGGACAGGCTCAACAAATATCTGTGGCATGAATCAATGAGTGAATGTCTACAGCTCAATTTTCTGGATCAGATGTTCAGGCATGTTCTGAGTTGGATCTTTTAACAGAAAATAAGAAACAACCAAATTCTACTTTATTTTAGGGCTCCAACAGTCACCAACAGACAGAACATATTTCAGAGATTTGGCTTCACAGAAGACTGTCACTGCAAAGAGACTCCAGTACCTGTTGTGATATCGCATGTTGATTTGCGGATTGTGATGCCCAAAGTATAATGAGCTCAGCATCCAGCCCCAGTGGCTCCCAGAAGAAACCCGTATAACAGCAAACTTTCCATAATGCAAAGACAAACAGTCATTGGGGGTTTTTTAAATATAAATTTTAAAAATGGTTTCATCTCCCATAATGTAATGGAAAATATCCAAAATTCTCTTATGATGATTCATTGAGTGTACTTACATACAATTAGATGAAATGAGAACATTGAAAGAAACAGATTTCTTGTTTCATTGCTTTAAGCAAATAATTAAATGGACTCATTCAAGGCATACCACTAATTAAAACACATTATTTTTTTAAAAAAGTAAATAAATGAGATAAAGTTATTTTGCTTTAACTGCTTATTTTTAAGCAAAGATTTATTAGCTCTGAATTTTTTAGGATAAAGGCCATACCATATTTGTCTCTTACACAGAGGTATTCAATAAAGGTTTTTGGAGTGAATTAATGAACTGCTTTATAATGTAGCTCAGAAGTTAAACTAGAAATTCAGCGCTATCTTCTTAGAACTTAATTTATGCCAAATGCAAGTTTGCAATATAACATTAAGGAAGAGGCAGTTGCTTTTTGAAAATCTTCCTTTTATTGAAGAAATGCTTTAATGTTATTAGTTCCCTTGGTTTGTGTAAAATATTATTTGCCCTATAAAAATTGATTTTTTGTATAATTGTTCATAGACAATATTCTCATGAACATGGTTTTACAAGTGTTAATGGAAGGTAACCTGTGTGAGACACACTTCTAGGAAGAGAGTGAAGGATTTTTTAGATGAATAACATTTTGCTTTGTTTTGGTTTTGCTTTATTTGTTGTCCTTATTTTCTTTTTTCTTTTTTTTGAGACAGAGTCTTGCTCTGTTACCTGGGCTAGAGTGCCGTGGCATCAGCCTAGCTCGCAGCAACCTCAAACCTCTGGGCAAAAGCAATCCTCCTGCCTCAGCCTCCCGAATAGCTGGGACTACAGGCACAGGTGCCACCACGCCCGGCTAATTTTTCTATTTTTAGTAGAGACGGGGTCTTGCTCTTGCTCAGGGCTGAATAACACTTTGTATCTACTTTAGCTGCAAACCATCTGGACTACTGGTTAAACAGAAAGATGCCAGACAAGATCAGGTGAAGGATGTTTCTGAGAATTCTATGTTGAGGAAATAAAACCACCTGCTCCATGGAGTGAAACTTGAATCCCCTAAATTGCATCTTAGACTTATTTTGTGTTGGGTTTTATGCCAGGATATGAATGTATTCAAAGTAAGAAATATTTGACATAAAGAGTGCGGTAAACTTCAAAGGGTGTTTAACTTGTTTCTGTGTCATCGCATTTCACGTGTCTGAGAAACGTAACCTTCTACAGCGTGTTTTCAGTGGTTCCTGACACGAGGTTATCTGAGATGGTGGGACTTTAAGTGTATTTCACCACTTGCAAGTGTCTCCCAAGCATGCCTTGCAAGACCCTTGGAGAAAGGCATGTTACCAGCACAAACCACCATTCTGGTGAATTGGTAACGTCAGAAACCTCTACCTTGGCTACAACCCAGGGCCGTTATTGAGCAAGTAGATTCATCCTTCACAGCTGGTTGTTTCATAAGTACCTTCAAGAAAAGTAATATCCAAGACCCTTTTTTCTTCTCACTGCCAACTTGGTCAAAATTACCAAATATTTAGTAACCTTTTATGATATCAGGAATGCACCAATACTCTTTTCTGACCCTTTCTCTCCATGAACAGTCTTCTTGTGGAATTCAATTTCCCTTCTCACTATTGTGGGCAGTTTCAGGTGCCTATGATTGACCATTTTTAAGCTTATTTTTTAAAAAGAGTAAGAATCTGTGATTTAAATTAGAATAGAAGTTATGCCAGAGATAATGAAAGGTCATTGGTTTCTATTTTCCAACAGAAAATAAATAAAAGGATAAATGTGATAACTCAAAAGAATGTTTATCTTCCAGGCTTTCTAGTAGTTAATTGGTTAAGTAAAATGTGATTTACAGAATTAGAAGGGCCACTCCTCAACATCATTCAGAAACTGCCAGGTAAACTAATGCAATTGCGGTGACCTCCTCATCAAACCACAAAATCATATTTTTTAATTCTCCAAGGAGTTTGAGATATTGAAGTTGGCTACAATGTGGACAAAAAAAAAAGGCTTTTGCCTTTTCTCTTGGAATATAATTAAAGCGATTAGGAATTTGATAATTAACCTAGGACATTTAACCCTATTCTACTCACCTAATGCTCCCAGGAAATGATCTTTTTTCCTTCACTGGTTTCATATCTTAGAGGAAACTTACTGAATTAAAGCTATACAGCTGGTATCTGCAGACAGAAATAAAGGTCATTTTTTTAGAAGAAACCAGTTTCAATTGAAAACAGCATTCTGCGTGGTCACATTCACATCACACGCTCCTGACCCAGGGTGAGAAAGCAGGTCCGTCCTTACCTATTCCCTGGCACAATCAGACCACGGGACACGCTTCTTTCACCAGGCATCAAAATGAAATCACGCGAGACCTTTCGGAGGTGCTGTGAGCACATGCAACCCAAAACAACGAGCAGGATAATAACCACTGTCAACAGGCAAACTCCAACAAAGTCTGAGTTTGGATTTGGTTTTATGTTACGGGAAGCAGATTTCCTCTGACTTTAATAATTCATAAGAAACAGAAATCACAATATATTGATTCAGCATCCACCTACAAAGAGTCAAAGAAGCCAAAGTTCTCCCCCAATTCATCCTCTTGTTCCACAGACATTTTGGAAATAAAGGGGGGAAAAATAGAAATGAAAGAGTGTGAGAAAGAACACAGAAATGATTTGAACGATTTCAAGTCCTTTTAAAACATCGCTGAGATTGCATTTTATCCATCGGGCTGGCTGACTTTAGTTCTCACAGCTAAGACCTTGCAAAGAAACTGGCCGTGCTTGGTTTTGCCTTCCTGGGTAGACCTAGAACTGCAAGAGTGCAGGTAGGTGATTGTGTGCGTGCATGTGTGTGTGCGTTAAGTCCATTTTATAACAATGACACAGGACAATTCCCATTATTGGTAATAGTCTTTGGAGTCCAATCATGCAGAATAGCAGGCAGGTGCAAGTTAGGTCTCATTGCAAGATGGACATGGCAAGGTGAACAGATTATCCTAGATAAGGTTTGGGAGATTTGTCTCTAGTAGAATATACTGGCCATTAGTCCCACTTACTCAAAAGTTAAATATACAGGAATCTATATATAAACAAGCCTCCTTACTTCAGTTTGATTGACCAAAGAAATAGGTGAACCATTTTCAGACAGAGAACTAAGTTCCAAAAGAAATAACAAAATCCTATAGTTTAATCACAAGGAAAATAACGAATATAACTATTTACATTGTAACTTTTTTGTTGTTTTTACAGAAAGTTTCCCTGCTTGGTTTAGTGTTATCTGGGGAAAGCATTGGACTCTTACAATTAAAATGTGTATGTGGACTTGTGAGTAAGAAATGGTATTCCTTTTCTGACCCAAAGTGGCTGGGATCAAAAATTCCTAGAGCCATTTCACTCCTCTCTCTGAGCTGTGGAAGATGTATTTTTCAGCAAATACAGCTGACAACATGCTTTACAGAGCATAATGCTTTCAAGATGTGGGTTTTCATATGTAAAGAGATTCAAATAGAGATAGATTTTGTATAATTTAGGTTTTGCCGTGAATATTTAAAATTCAAAAAAAAAATCAGTTTTGCTTATTTTTCTCCCCCTGAAAGGTCATAAAAGGGCTTACCTATTCTCATCTATTCTACTTGTTCCATTTGCCAAGGACAATTTTCTGATTTGCTAGTCACCTGTTATCGGTATCTTTAGATAATATTTTGCTGATAATAACAGATTGAGCCAAACTACACAGCTCCTCAGCCTTCAGTAAAGTAGCTTCCTCCCACTGGTGGGAAGTGGGTGGGCCCTGGTCCGGATGTGGGGTACATTCCTACAAAGCTCTGTCATCAGATTCTTGAAGATGAAAGATGATTATCAGTTTTTATTCCACAAGAAGAAATTCTGTTGTAAGGCCAATGTATCTTAACACTTTTAAAAAATGAACACACTGAACCACAAAATGCATATAAAAATAGCAAAAGCATAGCTAAAATGGTGGTGGTTCTCCAGACTCTCACAGCAATTAAATTCTCCCTGCACATGGGAACACAGCCATTCCTCCTACGAAATACGACAAAACATTTTGCTAAAGATCACTGCTAAACCGAGTGCCCTGGAGGAAGTGACAGAAGGTGAGGCTCTCAGAGTGCCAACTTCATGCTCCAAAATGAGACCCAACCCCAGGCAGGGCCTTTGCCCTTTCCAGGAATATTGTCCAGGTCACTTGACAATTCCCTGCCCGAAAAGTAAGAATGTTCTTGGGAAGTAACTAACAGGTGACTACAGAAGAAATATTCAGTATTTTTTTTTAAGAAAATAAGGCTTGATGCAAAATATACTATATTCCATGAATTTGATAATAACATAATCACCATCCTAAAGATTTACCTAAGACGGTAAAGGACTGGTGGGCTTTTCGAGTGGTTATTCTTTGTTGTTCCATCATCTGTCTTGCTTCCATCACCTGGTAAAATCAATCCTGCAAGAAGTCTGACCAAAGCCTTACCTCTGTTTGTAAATGATACTTAAATCCAAGGGGTTTGTTCCAATTTATTTTCTTGTCCATAAGGATCTACAATACTAGTTGAGCTTCAGGAAGGCGGCAATAGCAGGGGAGGGGCATTGTCTAGTTCTTGCCTGGTTTAATCTGAGTGAAAAAAGAAAAAAATCACCACTACTGCAGACGTGAGAGATAGTCTAACTGTCAAGTACTTCTAAGATGCTGGCCGGAGACACCCTTCTGTCTCGTGATGGCACATGGGGCTGATGAAATTCCCCTTGTGACTCTCTTCCAAGCAGCTGCCTCCTCTCTGCATTTGATCCCATGTGGTAGAAAGCGGGGGAGTAGAGAGGTCACAGACATATCAAAAGAAAAAGGACAGAGAGAGGAGATAAGTAAAGAATTAGGGAGACAGAGAAGTTTAAAAAAAAAAAACCAGGAATGTGACAGAAAGAAAAGTGAGGGAACACATGTGAATGAGGAGGCATTTTTGAAAATCAGGTTGTCTGCAAGATTAACCGAAGAGAATGGCAGCGAGACAGAGAAACGGGGCCATTTTTATTCCACGGGACAAGCTGCACAAGCTAATGTTTTTCTCTCCATTTTAAACAAACAGCCTTTTGTCCTGAATCCCAGTGGGCAGCAATCCCAGGGACGGCGGCACTGCGGACATCGCGATGGTGCGGGTGGCAGTCCCCTGCGGACTCTATTGCTTGGAGAGACAGAGCTTCCCTGTTACTGTATTTAAGGCAGTTTCCAGAGCACAGGCATCCTCGTGTACCAGGGGATTCCATTCGCCAGTCACATCACACTCATCAACCATCGGTTTCCTGGGTTTCACTTCTTCTTCAGGTGAAATATCACCACACTGGTGAGCACCGAAATGGTCGGAGTGCAAATGACCGTGATGGACACTTCACCAAAGTGAGTAAGAAGGGAAGCCCGTGCCTGGGACCTATTATTGCTGAGAAGTCGCCTTGGTATTGACTTGTAGATAACCAAGGTGTTTCACAGTGCCTCCTTAAGTGCACAGAAAAGCACTTTCATTTAATTTAACCTAAATTCAGGAGATTTTGCTAAACACTGACATTAATGGTTCATGGCTTTTAAGACAAACTCACATTGCTAAAGCTATGTAGCAGCAGTAACTATGGGCAGAGATACTGCTCTCATATCCACTGCTCTACAAAATTCACATTATCAGCCCTTCTTCGGTTGTTCAAACTTACGAAAAGAAACAAATAAACATGAAACATCAGCTATATGAAGGAGTCAGGGAAACCCCTGAGGAATAACAACGTCTCTGGAGATGTTTTCAAATGCTGACCTGAGGATCACCCTGTGCTTTGGGGGTTTTATTTTTATGAATTACTTTTTTTTTTATTCCAGAAGAAAAAAGTAATATTTTTTCTCAAAAATAAAACTTTGGCAGGGTATGAACTGGGGAAGGAGACCACACATGGAAAACACAATGGACAATCTGAAAGTAATCTAGGTAGGCTCATTTCTTCTGTTTAGGGAAATCATATGGAGGCAATTCCGCTCAGTTCCGGGGAGAGACTCTGACCATCAAATATGTACACAATGACCCTGCCTTGCCACCTGCCCCTTTCTCCAGTAGCCTCCTGTCGTGACAGATAATTTGGAAATGACAAATGGGGTCAACTCTCTAAAATACGGATGTCGGTGCCTACTAGTGTCTGGGTAACAATCTTCTTTCTGTCTTAGTCCACACTGCAACACTACTCTCTAGTCTCGACTGCCGTCCACTGTCACAGGAAAGACCCTCAGCTTCTACTCACACCTGCCTTCTAGAAGCCAAACCACGTGGTGCCTGAAAACTTTTGCCCCTCCCCCCATACTTTACATAAGCATCAAATATGTTCTTTCTACAGATTGGTATACAGGTGCCATTTAATCAGTTCAAATTTGGAAGCTACATCTCCAAGGGCCCAAGAGAGCTCACTCCCCCCATGTTTTCCCCCTTTACATGTTTTCTTATAAGACATACAGCTTAATCAATTAACAAACTAAACAGCTTATATACTGGCAATATATTACAGATGGGTTTATGTCAGAGTAATAGATCACATGAAATGGACCAGGTGGTACCCCAGTGCACGATGTCTCGGGAGAGCCCTGAGGACACTGACAGTAGCATCTCTAAGTAAGTAGTGCCGTATGAATACAGACACATGCGGATCTGTATCTACATCCATCTGACTAGGCCGAAGGAGCAGGTAGATGCAAGATAGAGACACACACATGCTGGATGGGGCCACTGCACACCTTGTCATGCCATTCGAGAGGGCAGTTACAGGTTGCTGGTTTTGCAGCCATTAAAATTACACTTTATGGAAAAGGCTTCCCTAATTGTGTCTGATTTGCTCTCTGTAGTAAGCGTCGTTGGAAGAAGACCAAAGCAAGAGCAACTAGAAGTTAAATATGCATTTGAGCTTAGCTGCAATACAGGACTCTGGGGAAGAAGCAGGCTGAAAGATCGGTTTCAATTTTAGGCTCGGATTCTCTCCCTTGCTATTTTCTCGGTGTTGCGTGTCTGCGTCTGCGTGTGTGCGTGAGTGTCTGCGTGTGCGTGTGTGTGTGTTCCATCACATCATCTCCTGAAGAACGCTGGGTTTCGCAGGCAGGCGGCTAGTCACCTGCAACAACCCAGGGGTCCTGCCGAGGCTTCCAGGCTGCTGTCAGTGTCAGACGCCAGGGTCTGGTCGGTGGACATGGAGGAGATGTCGTTGACGGACGAGGATGGAGGGAGACTCTCACTGCTGTTCACTGCTGCACCTGTGCTAAGAAAATGAAGACCAACATGACTAAATCTGGAACCAGACCCATCTGAACGCCATTCAGGACGCAGGGATGGACGAACACAATAGGGGGTGTCTAGTCTGTCACCCGTTTCATGAACCTTCATAAAACAGTGATACCGGGAATTCTATTAGATGGTGCAAATAAAGACAAAACAATGCAGCGCCTCTGATCACAAGTTATTCACAGGCTAGTGCAGTCGTCACCAAATCTCACTCTACATTAGAAATCACCCATAACATGTAGGAAAAAAACCACTAATATCCAGTCATACCACCTCCCCTACTCCTGCTCTTCCAATATTGCAATATAATTGGCCTTGGTCCAGGCATCCGCAACTTTTAAAAGCTCTCCAGAGACTGTCAAGGATAGAAAACCCCTGGTTTATGGATAAGATAGATGAGCAAAATCCTTTAATGTAACCATCTGAGCCTGGCTGCTTTTACCGCAGGGAGCTTTCAAAACAAACACGTGCAAGGGCGTTTTCCCAGAAGTATGGGCTGAGCTAAAGTCCAGAAATCTGAATTACCTGGAGACTACAGCTCTAGAGCAAGGAAGGTATGTAAAGTAAATGTTATTAATATTCATTAATATGACATCAAACCTGAAATACACATAGAAAAGCCAAGTAGGACTTCGGATGAAAGTAACCAAATGAGGGGAAAAAAGAACAGGAGAGGGCAGAGCACAGCTTTTGATTACTGTCTTACTCTCCAGCTTACCCAGGATCGCCAATAAGAACTCTGAATTTTTAACTTGGATTAATTTGGAAAAAATCTTTCATTTATCTGCCATGTAGAAACATAAAGATTTGGAAACTGTGAGCAGAAACTTGCTCACAGTAATCACTCAGCAAAGGCTTGCTGAGTTACAGTAGCTTTGAGAACAGAAGAACAATTAGACAAAGGCATTGTAAAAATATAATTAAACCACGGCACCCTGGGAACAGATTTACTTTTTCTTTTTATGTATTCATTACACCTAAACAATCTGAGAGGTAAAATTTTTGTTTTGTGAAATAGTTCACTATTAAGAATACCTGTAATAGAATCACCTAATAAAATAAGAGATGAGGAATTCTCACTAGAATTGTGTTTTATTTGTGCAAATATAGTGTGCAAGATCTATTTAGTGACAAATAATAAATCCAGAATAAGTTACAATAGTGTTATTACACAGACCTAATAAATCAGAAAGACAAAACTAAACTAAATTCAGAGAGTGGAAAGATTAACACAATCTTCTGTTTCTGGGGTAGACATTTCTTGCCCATGGAAAAAGTGTCATGAAAATGTGAGAGTATCTAGAGAGGACACAAACACCTAAACTAGGACAGACTGCGTGTATCCTATATGTATTTTAAAGTTTTATTTGTTGAATATAAATATATTTATGTAAACTATGGGAAATGTAAAAAAAATACAGGAAAATATATAATGATATGCACAGATCCTCAAATAAATGGATTAGAACTGTTAAACTCTTGGTATATTTCTTTCCAGTCTTTTTGCTAGGAAGTTTCCCTAGTTGTGATCATTTAACATGTATTCTTTCGTATTCTGATATTTTCATATACAGAAAAGCTTGGGCATCTTTCATGTTCATTAAATTCTTAACATTGTCCATGCTTCCTAATCTTAAACGTCTCTAGAAGAGATTTTTAAAGTGCTCTCATTATTGTCTTCCTGCAAATAATTACTTTCACTCTCGGAACGTGTAATGTAAAGTTATCTGGCTTCAATTTATCCCAACTTTATTTAATTATATCCCTTACAGATATGGTGCAGAGCTTGCTCGTTTCCTCTCGTGACAAGATCCCGTCTGCCACCAGACAGCCCCAGGCCCCCTCACGTCGCCCAAATGCCCAGTTCTGGTTTTCCCCGCCTGATTTTGGATTAAATTATAGCTACAGCCTTCTTGTTCTTTCATAACTTCTGGTCTCCAATAATTTAATGTCACTATGATGAACTTTGCAGAAGCTTCTTCTTCCACATCCTTATTAAAGGGTAGCGATTAAAACTGGACACAGGACTCTAATAAAGGCCTGATCACTTGCGGGCCCGACAGACTAAGATGGCTTTTTCTCTTACTGGCCATTTCTCTCCTGGATGATAGATTCCTACACTACAGATTGGCTTTCAAATCACGGTGTCACAGGTTTACATTCAGTTTTGACTTGAGATATAAAATGATGCCCATATATCTTTTTGTAACAACTTATTAAGGCATAATTTTAGATCTCATACTAAGTCTATGATACATTTTGAGTCCATTTCTGTATAGAATACGAGGTGGGGTCCACCTTTATTCTTTGGCATGTAGGTATCCAGTTGCCCCCACACCATTTATTGAAAAGACTACTCTTTGCCCATCAAATTGTCTTGACATCCTTGTCAAAAATCAATTGATCAGGCCGGGCGCGGTGGCTCATGCCTGTAATCCTAGCACTCTGGGAGGCCGAGGCGGGAGGATCGCTCAAGGTCAGGAGTTTGAAACCAGCCTGAGCAAGAGCGAGACCCCATCTCTATTAAAAATAGAAAGAAATTAATTGGCCAACTAAAAATATACAGAAAAAATTCGCCGGGCATGGTGGCACATGCCTGTAGCCCCAGCTACTTGGAGGCTGAGGCAGGAGGATTGCTTGAGCCCAGGAGTTTGAGGTTGCTGTGAGCTAGGTTGACACCATGGCACTCTAGCCTGGGCAACAGAGTGAGACTCTGTCTCAAAAAAAAAATCAATTGATCATAAATGTGAGGATTTATTTCTGGACTATCGATTCCATTCCATTGAACTATTTGTGTATCTTCATGCAAGTAGCACTCTGTCTTTAATATTGTAGCTTTACGGTAAGTTTTAAAATCAGGAAGTGTAAATCCTCCAACTGTGTCCCTTTTAAAGGTTGTTTTGGCTATTTTGTGTGCCTTACATTTCCATGTGAATATTAAGATCAGCTTGTCGATTTCTGCAAAAAGACAGCTATGATTTTGATAGGTATTGTGTCTAATCTGTAAGTCAATTTTGGTAGTATCATCACCTTGACAATATTAAATCTTCTAACCCATGAACAATCAAATGACTTTCCATTTATATGGGTCTTCTTTCATTTCTTTCAGCAATGTTTTGCAGTTTTCAGAGAACAAAGTTTGTACTTATTTTGTTAAATTTATTCCTAAATATCTTTTTCTTGTTGATGCTATTATAAATGAATTGTTTTCTGTTCGTTGCTAGTGTGCAGAAATACAACTGATTTATTTGAATAAGAAATCTATGTCTGTGGTTTGGAAACTAAACTGATCAAATGATGACATATATATCTTATGAATGTTATAATTAATCAAAATGTCAGTGGAATCAGAAATATTTTTGCTAGCATGCTTTATTTAAATTTACAACAAAATAATAAATCTGAAAGTTTTAAAATAAAGTTTTGGCATAATGCAAACCAAAAAAGTATCTTTACATTATAGCCTTGCTCTTCTCCCGAGATAGGCTTTTTCTCCTATCCTGGCTGAAGTTGATTATGTGGATATGCTCTTAATGTCACAGTTAAAGCTGAGTAATAATCCAAATAAGGGTGCAATAAGGCTTAGCTGAGATAAGGCTCCCTTATAGGAACACGATTTGATGTTTACAAATAAACACAAACCCACAACAATGACAGCTAGAGAAATTACACAAAGAATATTGAGGAAATTTCTCCAGCAAAACACAAATTTACATGCATAAACAATACCGAATGAAGGCAGCAAAAGCCAGAGTAGCTTTTAATAAGTTCTGCATAAACAGGAGATGTTGCTGCAGGTTATGTTTATAAAATACACGGCACTCCTACTGCACTTATTTTAATAACTGGCATATTCTCAGCACACTTCTAGAATACTCTGAGTGTTATGCCATACAAGTCAGCCCCTTACTACGCATACAGCTTTGTTATCTGATTACCTCATGTTTGTATTTCCCTTGCTTCTTTTGACTTCTTTCATTATATTGTACTTCTTTATTTCTCCTGTCTTCCATAACGTCTACTGCTGAGTACAAAGTAAATACTCAATTTACCAAAATGGTACTGAGTATCTTTCATGCGAACTCTTCCAGGTAGGTTCTGCAAGGGGAGCAAGTTTCTCCCTGCTATTAAACTAGTGAAACTGATAAACTATTTCTGGCCAATCATTTCATTTCGCTGTTTTCTCCCTTTGTTCGCCAGCTGGTTCTCTGTAATCCTTACCTTCTGTGTTGGAATGATCCTGCCCTCTATTTTATCAATGTTGAATGCAAATTACAATTAGTATTCAATTACTCAAAGCTCAGAATCTGTCAGAGTCTTTGTCACCTGTATTTCTAGGGGTCCACAGACTATTGTTGCTGATTTTATATAGCACAAATTCTTCCAGTGCTTCCTTCATAAAATTCCCATTACATCTGCTTGTTTTATGGGAATGGTTCTTCTCTAGATAGTGTTATGGTGGGAAAATGATGTGCTCTGTCTAGTGGTGCTGGAGCTAGCTTTCATGGCTTCTTAGAGCCAATTATTAGCACCCCTTTCCAACTCTGCCTTCACTGATGTCACTTTGGTAGCTTAAAAGTGATATTTACACCACAGAAATTGGTAAGTGCAACTAGTAAATTCTTATTTTTTTTAAAAAAAGAAATGACAGTTGCTAAATATTCACCAGCCTACCATTGTTAGATGAAAAATATCTGCTTCTATGTGTCTCCCTCTACTGCACTGTAATAAATGCCTCCTTTACTGCAGTGCCTTCCAGCTTTACTGGATGATCCGTTCAAGTCTATTTTCATGTGGGCAATAAACAAGGTTTGTAAACCATAAAACCAACACAAATATAAGGGACAAGGCATGGACCTTGGCTTTAAGTTGTTAATTTACTGCCAAGCAATTTGTGAAAATCTCTTAAACAGAATTGAACTGAATTCAGTCTGATTACAATGTCTACTGGTCCAGGCAATGTGATAAATATCCCTTCCTTCTGTGTTACTTAGGAGAAAGCAGCAGAGAAACACATTTAAAAAAATGTTTCACCATCAATAAAGCATCACAAATTTTTGTCACTGAAAACAAAATTAAAAGAAACCGAGAATGCTAATAGGGCTGTAAATGAGGAATATTCGCTGCTTTCACTTTCTTAAAAAAATTAGGCTTCATAGAAAGAAATAACTTATGCTAGTGAAAATTTCTCAGCTAGAAGTTATCTAATAAAAAATATTCATCATCTCAGGGGAAAACATTGTTCTGCTTTTTTTAAGGAAATTATTTTGACCCCCTCAACAACTATCACCACCACCAAAAAGGTACATAAAAAGAATTATAAAAAAACACTAGAGTGGCAGAAATCACTGAGCTATAGTCCGTTAACTATCGATATGCTCTTGAGTGTCAACTTATCTGGTTGATATTTTTTAATAAAAATTAAATAAAATTTTTGGACTACATTAGAGACCCTAAAACATACTCCCATGGTGGGGAATATGGTCCACGCTGGGGAAGGGGAGGTTGTATATTAAAATCACCTAGGGAGCTTTATCTTTGATTGAGAGATTTTGACAAAGCCCATCCTTACACTCAGCATCCTTACCTTAGTAAGTCATTGTTGCTATGGGAGCTTTCCTTCTCAGGTGGAATAGGAGTGGGTGCTTAACAAACGTGAGAGTTGCTGAATTAGATGGCCTCCTATATTTGTTATGGCTCTAATATTCTATAACAAATGCCTTTAGAAGAAAATTAATTTCTATTCATGGACTGCTATTCCCTCAGCAATCTTTACAAATCAATTCAGGAAGCAAGCGGCTATGCCATCCTTGGAAATAAATCACTATGCAAGTGAAATCAGACAGCAGAAGGGAGTACAATTATTTATTTAGAAATGTAACTGAAGTTTAGATTTATTTCTTATTGATATACAACAATTCCATCAACAAATTTCAAACCTATAAATTATTCTACAAGTACACATTTTACTTCCTAGTTACATTTTTAAAGCATCACAATAACATGAGTCTGGGTATCAGAACCATTTGATCCCTGAGGAACTGCATTAACTTATTCCCTTGCTGCAAGACTCTCCGTGTTGCCATACCTGAATAGTAAGAGGCCACATTGTAAAATTATGTTATCCTAGCTATTTAGAAAATAAAATATGCTAGGCAAACATTAATGATAAAATGTGAATATAATGAAAAATGCAAAAAAGCTGACTTTTCAAACATTTTTTTTCAGTAATTGCTTTTTCTTTCCAGCATAGTTTATGGCACACACACACACACACACACACACAGTTATGTACCAATAAAAATTTAACAGTTGGCTCTCCAGGAGAAAAAAAAAATGCCCTGATTGGTAGGGTCTGCCAATTTCCATGTTGTAAATCCTCCATGGCTAATTTCAAGCTACCAATATACCAAGAGTAAACTCCTAGCTGAGAAGAGATGTACACAATTGGCCAGCCCTACACTCTGTCCATGATGCACAGAAATAGTGTACCAAAATGTGTCATATAATATATAGTATACATATGATTTCTCAATTTTTCTGCAAATGCACATTTAACCACTTCGGTACGAGCGTCGACTATAGTCGACAGCCAAAAGCTTTTACTTTTATCTCTGTAGTTGCAGTGTGTACGTTCAGCTAATAAGTTACTACGAATCTGTGACCTTTTAACAAGTCCTTAGTAGGAGTTATTCTAGTTCTTTTCCTAAAGCTGCCTGTAAAGTAAAACAAGCTTTCAGTGCTTTAAAGCTTTCCTCATCACACAAGAGCAAAATGGATGCGTCGTCAATGCACAGCACAAACTACCGTGCGGACTGTGAGTGTTGGCTGTGGGCGAGGGTTCGCGGCCGGTGAGCGCCGAACCAAAGTGGTTAACTTCCTATTTGTATTTTAAAAGCATCACTATAATATGGTGATAGTGATATTCTTAAATTCTTTCTTTCTTTCTTGTCATGGATATTTTTCCTTTAAAACTATATAGCGAAAGATTGAATCCACAATCGTTTTAACTATAAATTGGTTAAGCCAGTCAACTATTGTTTCGGGCATATGTGTATGTAGATAATTGTCAATTGTTACAGGTAATTGGAACAGTTAAAAAGTGGCTGAGCCTTCTCATTTAGGTAAAGCCCAAGTGGCAGATTTTAAAATTAATCATTAACAAACTAAACTAACCAGGACTACAAAAAATTCATGGATATACATTTCCCACAGTGAGTGAATTAAATAACCACCTGAAAGCAGCAACCCTTTATCTGAAGCATGAACAAACGCCAATAGCAACAATTCATATACTTAATAGTTGGCCCATTTATCTTCATGGAGATTAATAGGGTGAATAACATTTATAATAGTGTTATAAGAACATACTAAATTGCATACTGTATTAAAGCTCTGATACTGTCTTGAATTCTGTGTTTGGAATAATACCAAAAAACAGGCTGAGGGAAGAACTGAGTGGCCATTTTCAAACTGATAGATATTTATTGAGTTACTACTGTGTGCAAGGCGCAGCACCTCAGCATTGCACGGTACACAAAGATAAATGCACTCAGTCTTCTCAATGAACGTACAATCAATACGGGGCAAAAAGACAAGATACCCAATATTCAAAACACGGGGACTAGTGGGACCCATAAAAAGGAAAGATCCCATTCTTTGGGGACAGATGAAAAGTCTTTTGGGGTAAGATGGTATAAAAAAAAATGAAGTAATGATAAGTTGAACTAAAGATGAATAAAATGGTTCTCCTAAAATTTGTCCAGTTCCAGTCTAAGATGCTGGGTGACTCTTTGCTAAATCCTGGTATTTAAGCTTCTTAATGATGACAGGAAAATAAGTTCTGGCCATTATAAAAATTCTTAAAACAAGGAGTCTTTCTGCCTTAACAGGTGGTATCTGGAGGCCGGTGAATTCCATCTTTGAGTTATTTCATAGGCAGCAGGCAGAACATGCCAATAAGTCAGAGGCAGCTTCTGCACATTTGTGTCAATCTGGATGCCAAGATGAATGAGTAAGGAGTGCAGCGTGGAAGACAACTCCAGTGATTCCCTTAATCCTCTTGGAGGAAAGGAAAGACTTGGGATAAAATTGGATATTTCCTCAAGTCTATTGGTGAGAAAAGCATGCCATTCTTACCAGCATGAGCTGAGAGTAGTTTAAGGTTGAAAATAATTCATCACATTTTCTAAAACTCTTTATAGTCAGAGCATACATCTTAGGGAGAAAATATTTTAGCATTGATATGTGAACGTTTATGTCTCAAGTAATCCTAAAGCACATTACTAGGATCAGCTAAATATGCATCTGTACAAATGTGTGTTAGAGTCTGTAGATAACAAACTAAAGATTTTCCAAGCTGATTTTAACTAGACCCAACTTGGTAGATGCTTTAACTATTGGCATATTAACCTTGGGAAGAGTTCAAACATTGAGAACGAATGAGGGAAGAGGTTCTGGCTGGAGGGATTTCTGACTTCTACAGTGACTTGATGGTCAAGAGCTCATTATGGTTCTATATTTTGATGAGAAGCATTTATCCTTCAACCAGCTCATGCTGACATTTCTTCAGGATTCACTACTATCTTAAAATAAGTTCTGAAAAAGGTTTTGTGCTGAATCATTACAATCAGAATAATCAGAATGAATGCCACCCCAAATATTAAAATCATTATAGGGAAACAATCATGTGACATTTGTCCATATGCTTGATGAGCAATGTCACTGGCTGCAACTCCGACAGCAAGGCCAGAGATTACGAAAGTACGGGTCTATCGGTTATTCACTGAGAGTGAGTACCTGAAGGAGAAGGCTGTCCTTTCACTACTCCATTTTTAGTCTTTTCTTCTGAATTCATTACTTCCTTGTAGATGAGTTCTGTAAGAAACAGTTATCTGTGTTATTACAAAAAAAAATTTCTCCTTAATCTACAGAGAAATTCTTTAGTTAATGAAAAATAACATTTTGATGGGGTTGAGGAAAAGAAAAATCAATTAGGATTGCTTTATTTCCCTATTTCTCTATTTCCTTCTACGCAATTAGCATAGAGCCTGGCACAAGTAGGTACTCAAGAAGGCAGCTGAATAAATAAATGTATGCAGAATACACATTTTACTTGTTTTCTGAATCTTTGGGGGAACTTCTGATGCATTCTAGCTTCATCTATTAAGGATTTTAATGGCTCTATTTTTGAATATCCATTTTCTTTTTATACTCACTCCCTAGGAGATGTACATATTCTCATGATTTTAAATTATTTCCAACCCTTACAATTTCTATCTTTTACTGTATCTTTTCCCCAGACTCATATCTTGTATTTGTAAATCTAAACTTGTCTAAAATCCAACACATAAAAAATTTATTTTGTTCATTCCCAAACTAGCATCCATTTTTGGCTTCCTTGTTACCAGAGTTAAATTAGATGTATTCAGTCCTTTTTTACTTTGCTCCTTTTACCTAAAAATCATGTAGCCCTACCCATTTTTGCTTTGCAGTGGCTTACAATATATCACCATCTTTTACAAGTAGTCATTTCCCAAATTTCTCACTATTTAGTCCATATCCTCAAATGATGGTTATATCCTATTCATGACTCCTAAGGATTATCTTCCTGTCCTTACTTAGATCAAAGCAAGACTTTTCCATCTACCATCTGGAATCTTTTCATATGCTCATTTTTCCATATTCACCATGACCCCTTGACAATCTCTTTACTATCTTTATAACATGTTTTTGTTTATTCCTACTCTTATGGTCCTCTTAGCCTCCCATCTGGTATTCTCCTTTTTTCCTTCCAAATTTACATTTAATTCCTTTAAGGTAGCTTAAAAGCTGCTTCCCTTCTGATCTTTCCTTTATGCTCCTCCCCATTTTTATCTGATCATTTTTTACAATCTGCTTGGGTTTTCTCATATTTATTCTATTGTGTATTAGTTTAACAATTTTTCATAAGCTCAATTTGTTTTCTGCTTTGTTTCACTCTGAGTATAATCTTCAAGATGCAGTACATGTTTAGAAACATTTTGCTGAAAAAATGAATTAATGTAATCATTTATTCCTTTTTTTACTTTAAGAAAGAAATAAGAAATAAGCCACTTAGTTACACATATTTTCTATTTAAATCATCAAGACTTGTAAATCCAGTGGAATTCCTGTATTAACTATCTTTTATTCTCTAAAGTCTACAATTATCTCAGAATTAACTTTAATATTATATTTCTTGTGATAATTTTATGTATAAACATGGAAGTTTAATTCTGAAATTCTAAACTGAAGCTTGTCCCTCACAATGAAGAACACTTCAACAATCAGTATTATTTAAAAAGGTATCGATAGTTAATTCCTTTTATTCTCGAGCAAATGCAATACTGCTATTAGTGTAAACCAATAGATGAAAAGCCTTGAGGATACTTTCTGAGTTTTAAATAAAAAAATAGAATACTTTTTTAAAGTAGAGTCACCTTTCCATTCTTCGATGGTGTGCTCTCTTTCATCCAACTGTTTGTCATATATCTGAGGTGGAGGCTGCCAAGTAAAAACAAACAATCAACTTTGCAAAACCTAAACATAATTAAGCTCTTACAATGCATGAGAATACCTTGTCATTGATAGGTTTTGGTGGTGATCAGAACATTAGATAAATTACAAGACAATTACAGTAGTTCAGAAGTTAAAATTTCCACATGAACTTCTCGAGGATTCATTTATATTACAGTATTTGCTGCTCACTAAATAAAGCAGCACAACCCAGATCCTGAGAGCTCACTTCCCAACATCTTCTAATTCACAGCCCACACCGAGCAACTAATCACTGGTCTTTTAAAAAGCAAACAAGACACTTGATTACAAGGGTCCAGAAGCTGCTGTAATATCTCCTCCCTCACTTGCCCTATAACAGAGCTATACCAAAACTATCCCAAACTGATAGAATTTTGTTGTATTTTTAGACCATCCCTGAAGAAGACCATCCATAATATCTCCTAACAGACCATAGCACTAGTTCTCAATATAAAGAAATATTTAGACCAAATCCACCTTTTATTTTTCTTGAAGCATCACAAAATACCTTTATATATTGCTGTATGTCTTATATTTAACTGATTTCAAGCTTTTTTCCCCCCCATCAGGCAGAAGAAACTGCCAGTTGTCTATCGAGGTGAGCCACTCTGAACCCCTCGAGTGGTCCCCTGCTTAGACCTCTCTAGGACAAATGACATGACAGGGACTCCAGTCTGACTTATGGAGTCAGCATGCCTCTTCCTCTGTGGAGTTCAGATATGGAAAAGGAGAGATTTTCACCAACCCACATGCCTTCCAGGAAGGAGGGTCTCAAATAAACTCCCTGACCTCTTCTTCCTGATATTTACTTGGGGAGATCTATTGTGGTAGCTTGAATAGCTCCAATTCAAGTAACATGGGGGGAAAAAATCTCTTGGAAAAATAAGTCACCATGAAATAGAGAAAGATGGGGCTGAGGAGCTACACTGGCTAACACTGGGTTAAGCATAAAGAATAGCTATAAAATTTATGGTACCATGACACAGAGGACCCTAGAATTAGTCTTTGTCCAATACTCCAAAAGCAATAGTTTTTGTGAGAAACTAAGAGTCACTCAACAAGAGTGACTCAAGCCCATGAGAACATGGATCCCTCAAAAATGGCTGTTGTAAGAAAAGCTTTGGACAAGATTTTCAGAGACAGCCTCTGGCTTCTGTGAGAGGCTCTTTGGCCCATGAGCAGCAACCTAGTGCTACAGTAGCCCTTCTGTAATGCATTCAGAATCTCTAGTAGCCTGAGTCATGACAGACGCAAATATTCATGCTAGCCCTGGCATGCTGGGGCACCTTCACATTCTGTAAAGGAGCTGGTTATGAAAATAGAAGACTTTGTCCAGTTGTAGTAAGGCAACTTAGCATAATACCAAGATACTGAGAAATAATTACCGATAGGCCAGACATTCCTTTAGCATCTTTAATAGCTACCAGGGCAGAATGCTTTAAACCAGCTCCTGCAATTCAGATGTGGCTGGCTGAGTAGCTCTCCTAAGTAACAGTCAGCACCCTGACAACCAAGCAAAATGGCCCCATGACAATTATGAGAACACTGACCATAGAAAGGTGAGGGGACTGAGATGATCAGGCACTGCTCTCAGGACAGGACTGATGTAGGACCTTCCACCTCAAACTAAAAAGGACTCCCAAATTATAAGAATAATTATGACTTAAGACTGAATGAGTCAAATGAAGTTATTTTTGAAAATTTGTGAAATTGTTACCTAAGGAAGCTACTACAAAGCCAAGCAAGCTCTGGTTTTACCAAGACGCTTTGCCAAGTAGTAGATTTCCTGCTTCGCCTCTTCCTGAGCATGTGTAATGCTGTGGTTAAGTACCCGTCCAAGTAGCCTTGCCCAGGACCCTGCAGGACACATGAGCAGAAGCTCCTGGAGCCCCCAGAGCTCTGTGCACTGTTGGCATCTCTTTCATCTTCCAACAATAGACTCAGCTAGAGATCCTGCATAGCTGGCTTATTCACACAGTGGATTTTTCCATTCAAGTTTTAAAACTGAACATGGTTCAAGAGTACAGATCCTGCCAAAGTTCATAAATGCCATTTTCTCTTTGTAACAAAGCTATTTTGAGGAGATTTTCCTTAGAGCTTCAGTGTACAGCTGTTGCTGATATATAGAGCACAAAGTACATAGACTCCAATCACAAACAAACTGCAAAGAGAGAAAGCAAAAACCAAGAGGGCTGCAGAGGGCTGCTTTAAGCACACTTGCATTTATAATTTTTGTTCAAGGGCCTCTGCAAATGAGCTATATTTTCAGGTTTTGGTGTTTTGTTTTTTTGTTTTTTGGGGTTTTTTTTGAGACAGAGTCTCACTCTGTTGCCTGGGCTAGAGTGTCATGGCGTCATCCTAGCTCACAGCAACCTCAAACTCCTGGGCTCAAGCAATCCTTCTGCCTCAGCCTCCTGAGTAGCTGGGACTACAGGCATGCGCCACCATGCCCGGCTAATTTTTTTCTATATATTTTTAGTTGGCCAATTAATTTCTTTCTATTTTTTAGTAGAGATGGGGGTCTCGCTCTTGCTCAGGCTGGTTTCGAACTCCTGACCTTGAGCGATCCTCCCGCCTCGGCCTCTCAGAGTGCTAGGATTACAGGCGTGAGCCACCGCGCCTGGCCTGTTTTTGTTTTTTTAAAGAGTGGATATAAATGTCACATACAATAAAAGGGTACACTCATACAAAGATGTCTTTAAATGATGATATTAAACAGTAATTGATTGTTGTTGGATTATTGAATCCAAAGAGAGCAACATTCTAACACACACACATACATGTGCTTGGCAGCAATCACCAGCATGTGAAGTGTGACTCACAACGTTCCCTGCCTCCCTGCTAAAGAGAAGTTGGTACTTGACTGCTCGGTTGTTCTCTTTCTCCATCTACATAGAAGAGTACAATTCTATATAATACATCTTGGATTGAAGAATACAGATTCTGTTAGAATTCTATGGAATTCTTGCTACTGGCCATGACTTCTCACTAAAGAGATCTCTTTAACAAATATCTATTCAATTCATAATTGATTCTCCCAAGATAATGTTGCTCTTTCTTGTGACTTCATTTTATATCATATATTTAAATAATACTTCACTGAGTAAAATGTGTGAATTTATTTTTTTCTTAGTCTTCAAGACAATCCTTTTTTTAACAGCAACATGAACGTTAATAATGAAAGAGAGTTCAGAGATTATCTGGTGCCACCTATATTCAGATTTCAAATGAGAACACAGAAACTCAGAGAGCACATGTGATTTGCCCATGATCATAGGGTTAATTAGTGGCAGAGTTAGAAATAAAATTTATGGTCTCTTATGGGGAAAGATGGAATAAAGGAATTTCTTATGGGTTGAAGAAACATTAAATTGGATAATTTGATACCTATTAAAGATATTTATTGAAAACAAATTTGAGCCTTCCATTCTGATTTCTGTTCCAATTTTGTATCAGTCTACACATGAAGCTAGAGCTGGCAACCATCACACAAGAAGTCAACACTTATATTCTTAAATGTGTTTTGTCAAAATGTCTTGGACATCAAGACCTCTGTACCTACGAGTCTCAGAATAGATGTGAACCAGATATGAGAAATCTAAGTTGTACAAAGTTGTTCCTTTTATCCACCTTTGAGCTCTAAGTTGACATTTTTTACCTACCAGTCAGTCTGAACCATATGACAATCATTTGTCTTCTGCTTTGTCTTTCTTAATTAAGCATCTCTCTGTGTTCTATTGCTTTGCTTGTTATTTTTAATCTTTTATTTTTAATTATTATGGGTATATAATAGTTATATATATCTATGGGGTACATGTGATGTTTTCGTACAGGCACACAATGTGTATTAATCAAATCGCGGTAATTGGGGTATCCATCACCTCATCTGCTACCTTGTCTAAGATACCAACGAAAGCTTTAAATATCACTGCCTCTCAGTGTGTGCATTCTCTATTAATTTGGCATCTGGACAAAGTACATGATACTGTGTTATATTGAAACATGCTTTGTTTTTTCTTATTAACCTTGGCAGCTTGATGATTGACAAAAGATGCATGGTTTATTAAAAGGCTTTAACAAAGAAGCTGTGGTGGAAGATAAGACTTCCAGGGAGAGAATAAATTAGGGCAGTAAGGAGAGAACTCATAGGATACACAATTCTAAGGGAAGAGAAAACAACTCAGACCCAGCAGTGGAGGCTGGAAGAACAGGAGTGTTGTCACCACAGAAATCAAAGGGGACAGGCGCAGGAAGAGGGTGCTGTCAGACTGTTCAAATGGACAGGTACATAAGATGCCACTTTTCTTTGGACTTGGCACCAAAGAGGGCACTGGTGATTTTAGAGAAAGCAGTTTCAAGGTTTGAGAAGTGAACTAGAATAATTGCGAGTAAACAAGGACTAATATTTTACAGAGATTTGGCTATAAAGGTAGAAGACACACTTCCATTGCTAAAGACAAAGGTATAGTAAAAAAAATCTTGGTTTTGATCCTTTGTTCTTTTAAATGAAAGAGGCGAGAGCATGTTTATTTGTATGAAGTAGTCCCCAGTGGAATCTGAATAGTAGGACACACACACAATAAGGAAGGAAGGAAAAGACCCACAGGCAGAAAAAAAAGACCATAAACAAAAGAATATGTATCCTGGGGTTTCCTGGATCTTGTATAACTGACTCTATCCTGGTATTATCACTTTTCTCCTCAACATCTTCATCATCCTAGTACCATTCAGACTAAGCTGATTTTCATATATTATCTTGTTTAGTTCTTATGACAACCCTCCTCTCCTAGGTATGCAACTGAAGAACAAAAAGATTAAATAATATATCAGTAGGTGGTGCAGGCAATATTTAAACTCAAAACTGTCTGAATGCAAAATTACAAAATCTGTGTTCTTTGTATTTTTCTACTCAACTATGGCTTATAATATAATTCCTGCTAATTCAACCTGTTGAAATAAATATATCCAAAGGTTTTGTTAGGCAAACAAAGCAACAGAGATTAGCAGGAAGAAAAGGCAATGCTATTCTCTAGCTGGAGGGACCCTCAAAAATACTATTAATTAGTAACACAGATACAAATTTCCATGTCCACTCAATAGAGGTGACAGGATAGGCACTGTACTGTGATGCTGCCACCTGGTGGCTGGAAAAAAAACATTAAGTAAGAGGTGCTTGTGTGTGAGTTTATCATTTTCATCAAATTGCTCTAACCTAGGAATTCTCAACTATGGCTGCACATTGAAATCATCTGGGAGCTTTAAAAACACTAATGCCTGGATCCCACCCCAGAAATTCTGATTTAATTGTTCTGGGGTAAACCCTGGACATCAGGATATTTAAAACTCCCCAAATGATTCTAAAAGTGCAGTCAGATTAAAACTTCTGCTCCAACTATTTATACAGTAATAATAGCAAATTTTGTCATCTGCCTAAATATTCTTAATTTTTATAGATGGAAAAGAAACTATTCTAGAGAAAGTAAGAATTTTCTTTCAGTCTTCAATGATGTCTATTTCCTGGTAAAATGAAATGACTTCTGGACAGAAATATCATGTGCTAAGATTTTAAAGTACAAGACAAAGAGATTTGTGAATTATAATCAAGGTGGACACAAGATTTGAGCCTCATAAGCAAATGTAGTCTGTAGGCCAAAGTAAACAAGAAGAATCTCTGAGCCTCTTGAATAAGTCATAGGTGTCCTAAAAAGAACAACCGAAAGAGCACTAAACTTGGAGCAGCCTTGACTCTGGTATTAGTAAGATGAGTGGCCTTGGGCGAGTCACTTAGTTTGCAATGAAAGTTTCATACACTGCTTTATCTAAGACAAAACTAATTCCAAATGTAGAACAAATATCTTACCAGGTAATTCATCAAACCTCTCTTAAGAACTTGCCATGTGCAAAGCATTGCATTATAATGTGTTATCTATGGAAAGCACTAGTGTTGCTTGGAGACATCATAGCAGGTGACCAGAGGAAACTTTGAAAGCTAGCAATGCAAATTTTAATTATAATGTGAATTGAGTGTAATTGGAAAGCTTAATTAAGTAATGCTCCAGTGGTTTCATAAGGAAGTTAGATTCAGTTTTCCTTATTTTTCATTCTGTTCTGCAGTTTTCTCATTTGTTAGGTTAAAAATTTATTAGCCTTAGACCATCAAAAATTGTAATCATGTCTTGAAAATGGAAATTCTCTTTCCTGCTCCTTGGAAATTAATTTTTTCTATAATTCTTAAACAGAAAAGGCTCAGTAACTGTGCCAACAAAATCACCCAGTGCCCAAGTCATAAATCTTTCTTTTTTTAATTGATTCTTTAAACACATATTTATTAACCAACTACTGTGTGCTATTAGTCATCTTTGAAATCCATGTCCCTTTGACCCCAAATCTAATTATTTACAATTCATGTTGATTATTAGCTTCTAAACATCTCTTGAATCTTCTGCCCATGTCTACTCTCAAGCCACCATCAGTTCTAATCTAGATTGCTACAGATCTATCCCTCTCCCTTTCCCTTCCATTTCCCTTTTCTCTACTTCATCCCAATTTGCAGATAATAGTGACTTTTTGGAAGTTCAAATCCAATAATGCTATTATCCTGCTTGGTAGTTAATGTCTTCCCTTCACCCTGGGGTAACATGCATTCATTTATCAAATCTGTAAGTCTTTTGGAGGAGTCTTTGGGGTTTTGTAGGCATAAGATCATATTATTAGCAAACAGATAATTTGACTTCCTCTTTTCCAATTTGTATACCCTTTTTTTCTTTCTTTTGCCTGTTGCTCTGTCTAGGATATCCAGTACACTATGTTGAATAGAAGTGGTGAAAGTGGGCATCCTTGTCTTGTTCTGTTTCTTAGGTGGAATGCTTTCAACTTTTCCTTGTTCAGTATGGTATTGGCTATGGGTTTGTCATATATGGCTTTTATCATTTCGAGATATGTTCTCCCTATGCCTAGTTTGTTGAGGGTTTTTATCATCAAGAGATGCTGAATTTTATCAGTTGATGCTTTCTCTGCATCTATCGAGATGATCATATGACTTTGTTTTTAATTCTGTTTATGTGGTAAATCATATTTTTTAATTTGCATAAGCTAAACCATCTTTGCATCCCTAGAATCAAACCCACTTGATCATGGTGTATTATCTTTTTGATGTGCTATCGAATTTGATTTGCTAGTATTTTGTTGAAGATTTTTATATCTATGTTCATCAGAGATATGGGTCTGTAGTTGTCTTTCTTTGTATCAGGGTGATATTGACTTTGGTATCAGGGTGACATTGCCTTTGTAGAATTAGGGAGGATCCCCTCCTTCTTCATCTTTTGGAAGAGTTTCAGCAACATTGGTACCAGTTCTTTGTACATCTAGAAGAATTCAGCTGTGAATCCATCTGGTCCAGGGTTTTTTTGTTGGGAGATTTTTTATTACTGATTCAATCTCACTCCTTGTTATTGGCCTGTTTATAGTTTTTATTTCTTCCTGAATCAAGCTTGGGAAGTTGTATGTTTCTGAGAATTTATCCATTTCCTCTATGTTTTCCAGTTTGTGGGTACAGAGATGTTCATACCGTGTTTCCCTGAAAATAAGACCTACCTATAAAATAAGCCCTAGCAGGATTTCTAAGCATTTGCACAATAGAAGCCCTACCCCAAAAATAAGACCTAGTGATGGGCGTGGCTACACAGCGCATCTGCACAACCCATGCATTTCGTCATGGAGCAGTAAAGAAGATGAGCAACCCTTCTTATCTGCCCCATTGTGACAGCTACTATCCCAGAGGTGACCAGAGAGGTACGGGCAGCCCCACCAACAAGGTCGGCTCCCCCTGTCAGGTCCTGGCCATCCTGTGCATGCTGCAAGCTGAGGCTTTGAGGGGAAAATAATACATCCCCTGAAAATAAGCTCTAGGGTTTCTTCTTGAGGAAAAATAAATATAAGACCCTGTCTTACTTTCGGGGAAACATGGTAGTAGTCTTAGATGATCTTTTGTGTTTCTGTAGTATCAGTTGTAATGTCTTCTTTTTCATTTCTGATTGAGCGTATTTGAATCTTCACTCTTCATCTGTTGATTTTGTTTATCTTTTCAAAGAACCAACATTTTGTTTCATTGTTCCTTTGTATTGTTTTTTTGGCCTTAAATTTATTTAGTTCTGCACTGACTTTTGTTATATCTTTTATTCTGCTAGGTTTGGGTTTGGTTTGTTCTCATTCTTATAGTTCTTTGAGGTGCAATATTAGGTTGTTAATTTGTGATCTTTCAATCTTTTTTGATGTAGGTATTTAATGCTATCAACTTCCCTCTTAGCACTGCTTTTTCCGTATCCCAGAGGCTTTGATATGTTGTGTCACTTTTTTCTTTTCTTTCAAAGTTTATTTTAATTTCCATCTTGATTTCATCATTCAGGAGCAGGTTGTTTAATTTGTATGTATTTTTATAGTTTTGTTCCTCGTGGAATGGATTTCAAATTTCATTTCACTGTCATCTGAGAAGATACGTAATATGATTTCAATGTTTAAAAATTTATTGAGACTTGTTTTGTGGCCTAAAATATGGTCTATCTGGGAGAATGTTCCATGTCCTGATAAGAATGTATATTCAGCAATTGTTGGGTAGAATGTTCTGGAAATGTCTATTAGGTCCATTTATTCTAGAATCCAGTTTGACTCCAGTGTTTCTTTGTTGCTTTCCTATCTCAATGATCTATCTAGTGCTCTCAGTGGGGTGTTAAAGTCCTCACTATTATTGTATTGTTGTCTATCTTTTTCTTAGGTCTAATAGTATTTGTTTTATGAATCTGGGTGCTCTGGTATTAGGTTCATACATATTTAGGATTGTTTTATCTTCTTGTTGAATTGATCCCTTTATCATTATATAATGACCTTCTTTGTCCTTTTTTACTATTGTTGATTTAAAGTCTGTTTTATTTGACATAAGTATAGCTACTCCTTTTTACTTTTGGTTTCCATTTGCATGGAATATCTTTTCCATCCCTTTACCTTGAGTCTATAAAAGTCTTTATCACTTAAGTGAGTACAGGCAACTCTACTATACTATTAAGTACTAAATAACAGGAACTATGTCTTTTTATTGTGGGAATTAATGAATCCTCAATGGCAGTATATAATTGAAGCATAGTAAAAATTTAGGTGAATTAATGGAGTGGACCTGTCCAAGATGTGATGAGACCTCAAGTCTAGGTCTTCTAATTTTTGACCCTAAGTGGTTTCCCTTGTGCTCTACTGTTTCCCCATGTCATGACCTTGGTTTCTACATTCTGTAGCTTTTGGTCGTCTGCCATTGCCTAGAGCACCTTGGTTTGGGAAAGCTAGATTATATGTGACCATATTTTAAATTAAGTCATTGCAAGCCAAATTTTTTTCTTAGATTGTAGCTAAGCCTTCCATTCATGGGAGAGCTACTTATTATTTAAGAACTTCTCTGTGAGTGTGTGTATAAGAATTCTGGATGGGAATAAACTCTTGTTTGTTATTAAACAGGAATCACACAGCAGTGGAGCAAGAGTGTGAGCAAGCCTACTTCAGAAAAAGATGTGGTGACAGATTGCTGTACTATGAAACTGCATTCTGGCACATATGTCATGAAACAAAGTCATCAAAAATGCTTTCTGCTGAACTTAGTCCCAAACAACACACATATGAGATAAGAAATATTCAGAAAAAGTCCCTGAGGCATAGCTATTTTATCTCTGACTTTTTTATAGAGAAACACAAATGAAGTTCAGCTTTCAAAACACACCTGATGGTAGAAATCAGACTCTCCCTAGGATTAGAAACTGTGCGAAGTTTCCTTTGGTTATCGATTAGAGACATTTTTCATAAACAATAAATTTCATTCTCTTTCACAAGATATTGTGGGCCACTATTCCACAAATGATCCTGTGAGTCTCATATTAAACCTCCAGAAAATTATGGAAGTGGTTTTTATCATTCTTACAAGCTCCTTGCCATTAGAAAGGGACATAATAATTTTATTACAGCACATACTCTGGGAAAGACCATAAACTTTTAATAGACTTGTAAAAAGGGAGTGTAACCTTTTCAATATTCTGTCTCATCGTCGGATGAATCTATTCTACCTTCTCCTCACATATAACGGATGCCCTAGGGCCTAAGCAGTGGTTCTACACTTGGGAAGAAAATGTTCAGATTCAGCCTTTTCCCTGCATCTGAAGGTTACCATGATTTAGCACCTAAGAATATTTCCTGCCTAGCCTTTTCCTGACTTTTTTGTAGCTCTTCAACTTCCAATCTATAGACTTTGGTCTATTTACAGTTTTGATGACATTCTGACTTCATCTCGATAGTTTTCATTTGAGGCTAAAAATAAGTCAACAGAAACATCATACAGTGTTTAATAACTGTTGGTTTTCACATGATAACGCATTCATTTTCACTATCATTAGGGATTATACTTTCTGAGTATGTTTCCCCCATCTCCTAGAATGAGAAAAACAATGTCACCTCTGAAGTGCAGTATCAGTTTCTTTATGAATAAAGGTTCTACATTGAAAACACTCACAATGATATGAGGATGGGTAGGAATGCTTTAGAGCTGCTCTGGATCTTATATACATAGTGGTTAAGAGAAGATTCTGTTATGAATGGCAAAAAATTTAAGTCTGGTTTGATTATTGGAGCAACATTACAGGTAGTCAAACAGGGCAGGAATGCTAATCACCAAAGGAGTTATGTTTCCTAGAAATCAGCCAATTTTATGGCCTCTATTTGCCTCAAGGAAAAGCTGTCTGACAGAGATTCTCTCTTAACCTAATCCTATTCTTTTCCCCTTTTTATTCTTCCTCTTAGTATAAAATTTGGTAAATTTTAATTGACAGAACACCTTAGTTCTGTCAAATTCAAAGTTCTCACTTGATATCTTTGCTTATCTCTTAGGAGCAACACTAAAAGGGGAAAACATTGCTTATTTTTTTCTCCCATGGTTTATGGATTACATCCTAGACAGATGCCACAATTGGATAACTTCTTTCTTTCCAGGATGAAACATAAGAAAATAAAATACACCATCACAAATGCCTACTACCCTGAATTAAATAGGTAGATGTCACAATATCTAAAATATCACCTAGGAGAGAAGAAATAAAATCATATATTTGGAAGAACCTGACAGGACACCTAAGCTGTAACTCAGCCTTTCAGAGAGCATCATATGTGGAATGTTCTAGAAAAATAATTTCTGTTTCCTCCTCCTGTTTTAAAAGAATGTTCTTTCAGTGGTCTATTCAAGAAATTAACAGCACTCCCATGGTCTAAAGTGCTCAGGTCAATATATTAAAAGAGAATCTGGAGCATGGACTTTACTAGTTGATAAAACAATTCAACCATTACAGCTTTTGACATCTGAGACCTTTATATGTTCAGTGAATTCTGAATATCTTTTGAATTGAAATCAAGAAAAAAATTTGCTAAAAATAGGGACAAATGAATTAGTGTTTCAGTGAAGTATATATTCCTGTTATAAGTTACATAGAGAGAAGGGCCCCTAAAAGCAGGTGGCTAACTCTATCTACAACAAACATTTTGACAAGTTCCCACCAGCATAATACATGGCAACAAAACAATCCAAATGTGATTCAAAATATATCTTCGCTTTAACAGCTGAGGCACTGGGCATGCAAAATGTAACAGAGTTATATTTTCTCTAGAAGGCAATTAGTAAATTGCTCACATTTTGCTGCTGAAAAAATACATCAGCATAAACAGATGGAAATTCAGAATTCTACAAATGGCAGATATTAGGAATTAGAGACATTGATTTAACTCTCACCAAGCAAATGAAAGCCACAAAATAGGAATTGCTCTTTCTATAATTAAACACATAATTAGAGTGCATCGAATTCATATCCATTGTTGCTCACATTTCTTCCTCCTTATTTCTAAATTTATATATTATACATTCTGAGTCTAACAAACCGACTTAGAGTTCAACTCCACCTTAAAAGGGTCTGCCATGACAGATAGATGGCAGTAAACTATTTCTCAAATTAAGTCTGCCATGGACCGGTCACACAAGCTTTTCCACGGCATGACGCATGCTGCCATAATAAGAAATCCTAAGACTCAAAGAGGTAGTTCTTGTGTCACGACAGATGGAGAGAACAGCTGAGGGAGGAATTCGGCCAGTTTGTTAACTTCATGTGAGTAGAACAAATCATATTTAAAAGAATTCGTAGGAACATTTAGTCTGAAAAGCAGAATTTAAATTATGGCAATTTTAGAATGGGGAAATAAGAATAATATTTCACGTTACATCACTCAGTAACCTCTTTCTTTGTTTTTCTATGGCCTGAAAACAAAAGGTCACCTGTGACCTGCACAAAGGTCATAGACCAAACTAGTGATGAGCATTTGGGAAATATTTAGACTGTCAAATTTAAAATACATACAAAATAGTATAACATATCATGAAAATGAAGTCACCAACATCTTAAATATCTCAGATAGCATTGTTAATTATTCTCTTCCTTGCTGTAAAATGGGGTAGTTCATCCTACTTGTGGAAATATGTAAGAGAACTTAGATATAATTTTTGTTTTATATTTCTAAAATGCTGGGAATAATCTGAGAAATATTTTTGAAAATAATTTCTTTTATAAAAGCTCCAAATATGGCTTCCCTGAGAAAATTCAATTGATATGCTTTATGAAATACAGCACTATGTCTAGTTGTAAATATGAAAGAAAAAATTCTTTACAATTGAAATCCAATTGAAATCCAAAGTAATTAATAAAAATGATTTAAAAAATCTATAAATAAATAAATAAACAGTGAAATTATTTTACTAAAAAAAGAAAAAAAGGGGGGTTCATGTATATAGCATCAAGAAACAAACTGGTAGTTTAATCTACAGTCATACTGAGAGTGATAGGCACTGTGAAGTTCTTTTCTCTATTAATAAAAAGCAATACAGGCTTTTTCTACTCATGAAATATTAAAAGAAACTCATTTTCTTATTATTTTAATAAAATAAAGTTTTTCTTCTTTAATAAAAATTCTCAAATTTCTATTAAAAATCCTTAAATAACTCAAGTTCTGCAGTTGATGTTTATTTAAATATTTAATAAGTATTTTCTATAGTTTGAGAGTTGCTATTAAATTTTATATAATAAACTTCATATGCAAACTAACTTTCTTCTCAGGCAAACAAAAATAATGTCTATTAGCTGTATTAAACGTATGTCCATATCATATGGGGAAAATCAGGAAACAAAAATAGTAGTTTTAGAACTTAAAATGGATTTATTATTCAGAAACTGACTTGAGGACGTGCCCTAATCTTTTGATATTACTCATCAAAGGAGAATGTCAATGACAAAGACTTCAATCCTCTTGCCTCCCAATGGGAGAGAGAGAGTCTGTACAGAGAGTTGTTTTTATTTATAACTCACTTAAATCATCTCTTCCAGATATTTCATGTTTAACTCACAGTGCTAAACTTAATAAAAAGATTATAAAATATTTGAAGCAAGCATATGTATGGTTTATTCAGTTGTTTATCTCCAAAAAGTTGACAAGTACTGATGAACTGTTTGAATATTAAATGAGTCAAGGTTATATTCGTTGTAGCTCATATTTTTTCTTATATTTCCTAAATTTATATACATTGAGCCTAGCAGAATATATTGAATACATTTATAATTGAATATATTTATAAGCCTATTCTTTACCATGTTGTTTTATGAATGTATTACGGATTCAAACAGATGGCACTGCATTCTCTTCTACTGGAAAAGTAGAGGTGGGTATACATCAGCATAAAACAAAACAAAAGGACCTAAAATCATTTGTGGTAACTAGATCATTTCCAGTGATTATTAAAAAAAAAATGATATACAATATTTCTGTATTTCTGCAGTTTCTTGGGCAGCTAGTCTCTTTCACCAGATTCATGTATCTTTTCTAAGTATTAAAAGGTAGCAAAACTATGCATGTAAAAGTCATAATAGTAGTAATAATACTGATAATAATTTATATGATCCTGACCATCATGCACGGTACTAAGCACTTTATGTATGTTAACTCTTTAAATTCTCTGAATATTATTCAGTAAATATGATAAAAAAGGAGAACTTTATTGATTAATAAAACTGACTTGCAGAAAGGTTAAGAAATTTGACCAAGAGGAGCTAGTAATGAGCACAGCAGAAATTTAAACCTAAACCATCTTTCATACCTAGGAAGATACAAACAACTCAGTTCATTGGATTTGTGTGTAATATATTTACACTGTTGATGAACACCAGAGTTAGAGCACCTTCTAATTGTTTCATGAAAAAGTGTTGATATTAAATGTGATTTGTAAGCTCTATTTTGGACCCATACTTTGTTACTCTGAACATTATTTGAATAAGAACTTGCTAATAATTTGAGCAGTTGTCACTTCCAAATCTTTATGTACTATTATACAAATAGAGCACTCTTAAGTTGACATCCAATTTTTAAAATTTTCAAGTCCCTGTGTACATGACTAATTTTCCTTCATAGACTTATGACAACATTCATGTGCTCTTCTCTTTTGATTTTGGTACTTTGGTAGTTTTGGAAATATGATAAGATAGCTTTGTAGCATGATTAACAGGTTAGTACACATAGTATTTCTCTACTCTTTCCTACTATTCCTATAAACATCACATTCTCACACAGCTTCTCCTTTATCCCCTGTCCACTTGCCTCTATTTCCTTCCACTGAAATTTATTTTTCTTCCCTCTTATCCGTGAATTTCCTTCCTTCCCTAACATCATGTGAGTTACTCAAAAGCTGTTTGAGCTTGGATTTCCTTGATGACTTGTAATTGTGAAAATTCTGATTATTTGATACTTCCACTTATTTGGATTATAGACACCAGAGTTTATTTTGCAAAACAGTTTTTGTCAGCCCTGGCAAAAGACATATCACTTTCATTCAAGCTTTGCGCCATGTGTCCATAAAGAAAGGTCATTTTATTTTAAATGCATGTCCATATGCAGTAGCGAAGGCACTAATTCTAAGGATATTACAGAAAGCCTAGCTGACTGCTGCTTCTAGAACCTTCAGGTTCTGTCTCTTCCTAGTTGTGACCTCCGTAATATATTAACACTTCATAGATTAATAAACTATTCTAGCATTAGGATCAGGATCCCAACCTACTCACTGCAACATGTCTAGATGTAAGATATGTTTACCCTTGTATAATCAATGATCCCAGTCTAGATGTCAAATACTTGTTTGTCCTCCCATGTATTAACTGATCTCTGCTCCTAGACCTTCAGGCTCTATCTGATCCTTCCTTAAAAATTCATATGTCCTGTCTTGTTGCTATCCATTGCATGACAATATTGAAACGGTTAATGAAAAAGGCTCTAGATATTTTAGTATCCTAAATTATATCTTTTTATTATACAAAAAAATTTTCATAAAAATTTAAAATAAATTTAAAAACTCATTGTTATTCTTTTGTAATATGTTGTTATAGATTCTAAGCAACTGTCTCTTTTATAGGCAACATAATTATGAATGAATTTCAAATGCAGACTATGCCTCTAATTAAACTTGAGGCCACAATCCATTAAAAATAGATTACATGCATTAAATTAGTTGTAAGAAAAAAGTTAATATACCACATGAATTTGAATTATGAAAATAAGTGAGGAACAGCAATTTCAAATAATTTATATTTATCTAAAATTTTTATCAACATAACCTAAAACATTTTTTTGAATTTTATCAGAGATAAAATTCTTATACTTAATTGTTATATACATATACATCACAGTTTCTCTTATTTCCTTATTGCATTCTATTCCAAGGAATCTTTGAAAATATGTCCCAAGTGTGAGAGACTGAAAGAGATTCTATATTTCAGTTGTAAGAATACATTAGTTTTAAGAACATTATTATTAAACTTAGAAATATTTAATTGTAGGGATTTTAGTTTGTAAGAATCAAATCAAAGTGACTAAGAATTAATTTGAAGCAAATTGAAATTTCAACATCATTGTAGAACTGATTAAGAGAGCAAATCTTAAGAAAATGTCATGTCGGATGATTACACCTCAGTTTGCACACTTGGGAGACTCATTTATTATTTAAGTGTTTTCTCTGAAGTCTTTGAAGGGTTACATTATGAGAAGGAGCTTGTTGAATATTGTGTCTATCAAGTTCAATCGTACCTAGTTCTCACTGCCATCTTTCATACCGTACTTCTCTAGTGAAGAATTATGTAAGTGTGAATCTAGCACCTCTGACATGGACAAGCACATGATGAAGCAGAGGGAAAGAAACTGAAAGAAAGCAAAAATACCCTCCAGCAAGAATACCCTGGGGTACAGAAAAACAGAATTTCAAACAGAAGATTAAGAACAAATTCAAACAAATTCATTTGAAGGTATTATGTAAAAGAAAATGAGATAATTTAGCACAGGTATTCTAAGAGTTTGAGAAGATTCTGGTGCTTATGGGAGAAGATCGCATTGCTGATAGGAGCATGTAAAGGCAGCACAGAAAGGAAATTCCCATCAGGAGGCCTAGAGAACACACAGGGCAGCAGCTGTGCCCCTCTGCCCTGGCTCCACACAGAGGAAAGTAGAGGTAAAGCTCTAAGAAAGAGATTGATAGAAGCTATCAAATGGTTGGAAAACATTTTTAAAATAGAAAGTTATGCTTCTGGGAAGATTCTTAAACTGTGCCTAGATTTAAGACATGGAGATACATCATACTGTGATATTCAATTTAGAATCAACCTGAATTAATGTCCTTATTGAAATAATCCACTTTTTCTCATCTAGTTCACGCAAGGCTTCACAAGGCATCAATGGTCTGATAAAAGCTTTCTAATTGAAATGTTCTTAAGTACCACATTTTACTAATGGCAGGTATCAAGGAATCAAGAATATATCAAGGAAACAGAAGCAAAGCAACTTGTTCTCTATTATGTTTTCTACCACTAAGCTTGCATTAGGAGAGGCTGATGGTTAAACACAGGAGGAAACACAAGTGTTGGAAATTAACTAAAAACAAATGGTAGTGTGTCATGGAAATCTAAGGTTTGTTGGACTAAATCACCCCCTCTCATAGGAAGTTCTGAAAAAGAAATGCATTTAAAACACAGGCTGAAGAAAATAACTTTTAGAGGAGCAGGTAATAGGCTTTTGACTTATGAATTTTATGAAAGTCACTAGAATGTTCTTTTGGCTTCTAGTCCTATTCAGTTTTCACCACAAGCTATGATTTGTCTGTGGAAGGAAAGTATAAGAAGCGTATGCCTTACCGCCTCCACTTCAGCAGGGTCATACCAGACGTTGATGTAGGGATGCTGTAAGGCATCATCCACGGATATCCTTTTTGCTGGGTCAATCACTAGCATCTTTGACAACAAGTCCCTGGCTTGGCTAGCTGAAACAATGAATGAGAAAAACAAATAGTGAGATTTTTTTTTTTATTTTATTTATTTATTTTTATTCCATCTTGTAATGGGGGTACAAATATTGCCAGGGTTACATACATTGCCCCTCCCCCCCACATGCCCACGCCCCAAGCGAGTCCAATCCCCCGGTGGTGCGGATGGCACACATTATGTATCTCTACACTACCTCCCCCCTCCCGCCCGCCCTCCATCCAACATAAGATTTTTTTTTTTTTTTACATGTTGGATACCTTGTATAGCTTTGCCTCTCCCTAAGAAGGGTTAGAGGTATGTCCTTCCCCCCCACAATGCTCAAGATTTTTATCTTAGTAAGGAAATTTGTTGAATACAGAGAGAGAACTAAGAAGACAAAGAATGAAATCATATCTCCCTTCCAAATATTAGGTAAATTTCTTGATGTGCTGGAAAAGGAAATGCATTTTACATCTGTCTCTGTGTGTCTGTAAGTCTAAGGCTTTATTTGGGGTTCTTTATGGGCTGTAATGCTATGAGTATATGAGTATAATCATTTACTTAGATTTCTAAGTAAAATTCATCAACCCAGAAAATTTGTATAGGCAAAATAATCTGCTTGGGAAATCTTAGTGAAAATAGGATGAAGAGCATGGGAAATGCAAATGAATGGTGTTCAACAAATGTGTGGATGGCTGTTTGAAGTTAATCAATGCATATGTTTTTATATTCCCATTCGTGCAATGAAATTATTAGAATTTGAGTATTCAGATTAACTCAAGAGATCACGTGGTACAAATTTCTTATGTACCAAAAACAACCGAAGGAATTGATGTGATAGAAATATTCAACTACTGAATTTTATTTTAATATTCTCTAATCATCAGGCATTTTTAATCAATGGAATCATGATTTGATGAAATCAAATAGCTAGAGACTGAAGCCAGTCCAGTGCTACACCAGACACTAATGAAAAACTCTATATTATATACATGTTATCATGATTAATTTTATGGTTGTGGGTAGCAACAGTTATAAAATTATATGGTAATAATCAGTAAGTATGTTTATTTAATAACACTGCTAAAAGATACATTAATTTTAATCTTTAAAAATATATAAAATTTTATATAAAATTAGGTTTTAAGAGAAATAAGAAATATCCTACATCAATATTGTTACTCAACTTATTTGAAAGTAAAACAGTGAAAATATTCAATTACTTATTAATGGAAGTGTTTATATTCAGTAAAAAATATGTAGTCTCATTTACTACTCTAAAATGAAAAGTTAGTGGTTAAGTACTTTATAAAAACAAATAAAAGGAACTCAGACCCCTGCATCTCCAACATTTTACAACTACTTGTGTCAAAGATATTTTCTAAGTAATAAAAAGGATTGGAACAATGATTCAATGATTTCAATGTATATTATTTTGGTCTTTTAGAATTACACTTCAAAAAATAATTTTAAAATTCCAAATAGACCTCCATGAGATAGTTAACCCACACTACTGTTACACACTTACCCTTCCCTCTGAATATCCAGACAATTCAAACATCTTCGATTATTCCCGTTTGTAAGAAAAATTTTTTAATAAATACCTCTCCTTAATTTGAAGTAGTTCAAGTTAAAGAAATGATAAATGATTGAGGTGATGGGTATGCTAATTACCTTGATTTGACCATTACATATCATACACATGTATTAAAATATCATTTTGCATCCCATAAATATGTACAATTATTACATGTCAACTAAAAAGAAAAGAAAAAATGAGAAAGAGAGAGAGATCAACATTGTGTGCTTGTTTAGCCCATCACCTGTTTAGCACAGTGGTTCCCAAGTCATCTCCGAAGGGCATACCTTTGAGTTTATTGTGCTCAGAGTCCGCTGGAAAGAGGGAATCCGGAAAGAGCTTGGGGAAGGTGAGTCCCGCATACTTGGGCCGATTCTCCACATAGTTTCTTACTGTGGGTTGCAATTTCTTCATGAATTCTGGACATGGTGTTCCTAGTTGTTCAATTACCTTATTCCACTGGTCAATATCTGAGAATTGAATCGTTAAGGGAAAAAGGAAGTGCGGACCACTAGCTCTTGCCTTTCAGTAGTCAGAAAACTAACTCTTCTCAGAATCCTGAACAGTCGACAAAAGTGGAGTTTAATAAGCAATAAAGAACAAAAATATATAAATCAGAATTGTCGGGCAATGAATCCTCTTGGATGTTTAAATTCACTTTTGGAACTTATATATTTTTGGGGAACTAGAATTATTTAACAAACTAGGATATCATGAAATAGTCTTTGGGTTGTAAAGATAAAAAAGAAGAATCTCTTACATTGAGATAAACTTCTATATAATCATGTGATTTAGAAGAAAGAATATAATGATACATGATAGTGATATTTTTAGCCTGAAGTTACCTCAATTATTTATATTTTAAAAATGACAAGTACACAAATAATTTAAATAAAATTCATTTACACATTTCCTAAATTACCTTTAAAATTTTTTCCTCCTTCCCTAAAAATTTAGAAATTTCATCTGTTAATGTTTCCACTCATATGCATTATATATGGGATCAATATAATTTTTAATAGTAAAATAACTCATCAATTCTCTGACAAAGACCTAAAAATTATATTTATCAAAGTAGTCACCTATTTCAAACCAATTGTTTTTACTTCTGCTATCTGAATATTATTTTCAATGCAATATGAGGGTGAACAGAGGGATATTCAACTTAAGACAACAGATTTCCATCTAACTACATCCAAGTTCAGTATTTACATTAAGCATGGAGAATTCTACAGGAAAAATATTAACTCTTTGAAAATTAATACCCTCAAAATTTGGAGCTAGCTCTTTTGACAGACATATCCACTGATTAAGATTCTCTTTTTCATCTATCATTAATATTTAATATATTGTTATAAGAGCTTTGAGAATGATAAACATCACCTATGAAAACTTTGAAGAATCAGCTGGAAACAGCTGATTTCAAACAGATTTCCTTGCCATGTGTTAGTGAATGATAGAGACCTTAGAAATGCTTCTTAACCTGCGACTGCAAGCCATGTTCTCTCCTACATTGTTTATTCTTCTACAACTCTATCCTTTGTATTAAGTTAATTAATTCATTTCCACTAGTGTAATGTGTGACAGTTCACTGACCCTTACCATAATATTACTTACTTGAGTTTATTTGGACTAAAAAAAGATTGACAGTTCTGATGAAAGACAAAATTAACTATATTGACAAATTAACTAAAATAAGCATATAATGCAAATACAGTAGATAGGATATTGAAAAAAGATAAAATCAAACTAATTCACAAATCCTCTTCTACCTCTCTTATAATCTAGCTGAATAAAACTTAAATTACTATATATCTTTTCAGTTATTGGAATGAAAAAATATATTACTATGGACTATTAAGAAATGAAATGAGGGTAGGAAAAACCGAGAACATTCTTTTACAAAATAGTAGCAATGATTAAACAAAAACATGCTTCAATAAAAGTTTATCTAAATTACTATGTGCATGAGAATATAGTAGTAAGTCAGAATCACTGTAAATAAAGACAAACACTATATAAGGTTAGAATTACAAGTTACTCTTAGACAAAAATTCACATTAATACTATGGATATAGGCTTACCTATAGCTACTTAGACATATTTAAATAGAAAATATTAGTGTAGTTAAATAAAACTCAAGTGCTTGTCATTGCAAACTATGAAAAGAGGCCTATTATTTAATACAGTTAGGTTACCATGCCCCACCAATCCATCCTTTAATCATTTGTCAGACTTCTTAGAACTCTGAAGTCTTGATGTCGAACTTAAAATACAGGCAAAATACACTGTCAGATTTTTGGTAAAGAAGTCATTTAACAAAATTAGCAAAATAATCCCAACACACTATTGTATTCTAGTTACATTTAGCTAGAATTATAAAGTTATTCTGTAAAGAATTAATTGCTTTTAAAGTAGCATTCCCAGTCAGGCTTGTTAGCTCATGCCTTTAATCCTAGCACTCTGGAAGGCTGAGGTGGGAGGATTGCTTGAGCTCAGTAGTTCAAGACCAGCCTGAGCGAGAGAGATCCCATCTCTACTATAAATAGAAAAATTATCCTGGTGTCCTGACGTGAACCTGTCTGTAGTCCAGGCTACTCAGGAGGCTGAGGCAGGAGGATTGCTTGAGTCCAGGTGTTGCAGGTTGCAGTGAGCCATGATGACACCACTGCACTACACCTGGGGTGACAGAGCGAGACTCTGTCTCAAAAAGAAAAAAAAAAAAAAGTAGCATTCCCAAAACAAAAAAATGGTATTTTTACAGTAAAGTTTAAGGAGAGTCAAATATTCTAGAGTTTATTAAATAAGAATAGTTAAAATGTTTCTTTTAATAAATCATAATTAGTCTAAAGACACAGGGTACTTTCCTAGCTTAGATTGCTTTCAAATGAAAACACGATTGTGGTCCTTGATGCCATGGTTTACAAAAAGAATGGGAAGACTATTATTGTCAACGAAATAAATGTTCTTATAAAAAAAGAGGTATAGCCATCTTTAAAAGCCAGTGCCTTTGTTTTAACCAATCTATTTCAAGTTTTTTCTTCCCATAAACATGTATACATTTAACTGGTAAGTACTTGTTTTCCAGATGCTCATAGGACCCTAACATGAACGACTAGGTCTGACTTAGCTGAGCACATGATTTTTCTTTATAATCATAATTAACCAAATATAAGCCAAGACTGGAAGTCATATCTCCTATTTCCAAGTTCACTGCTTGTTCCAATTATTTCCATAAGGAAAAGAGCAAATTTGGAATTAATGTGCTAAAAAATTTGTTTTAATTTGGCCATAAAATTGATTTTATGTTTTGTCACAGGCAATTTCCCCAAAGAATGTCTCTGAAGCTCCTTCACTAGGCTATCAGATCAACATTTTCCCATAAAAAAATTAATTTTATTAATATTTTATATAGAAATGAGGTGATTTTTAAAAGGAGAAAAATCATCAGATTTCCACAATGATTATACTTTTTAAAATACATAAAATATTAACTAGATTATTTTTTTTCTTTTTTTGAGACTCACTCTGTTGCCCGGGCTATAGTGCCGTGGCGTCAGCCTAGCTCACAGCAACCTCAAACTCCTGGGCTCAAGCGATCCTCCTGCCTCAGCCTCCTGAGTAGCTGGGACTATAGGCATGTGCCACCATGCCTGGCGAATTTTTTCTATATATATTTTTAGTTGGCCAATTAATTTCTTTCTATATTAAGTAGAGACGGGGTCTCGTTCTTGCTCAGGCTGGTTTTGAACTCCTGACCTTGAGCGATCCGCCCGCCTCGGCCTCCCAGAGTGCTAGGATTGCAGGCGTGCGCCACCGCGCCCGGCCTTAACTAGATTTTTAAGTGATAAATATTAATAACATGGTAAACCTGTTTTTAAAAAGAATGGCCAAAATTATTTTTATAAAAAGATTTGCTTTAGAATACCCATAAGTCATCATTTTTCTACCACATAGACTAAGGATCTGAATGTTTAATAGACCCTAGACCTATGTAGTTATCAAAAAAGATAAACATTTATTTTTATATTTTTGATGTACTGTTTCAGAAAGTATCACCCTCAAAATAAATTATCAAAGACATTGAATACAAATGGAAAAAATGACATTAACTGAGAATTATTTGACAGAAAATTTCCTCATATAATTCTAAATTCACTAGATAAAAAAGTTATATTGTGAAAGTTTGATTTTATAAGTAGAGTATGATGACAAAGATAATGTGCACATGTGATGATTACTAAGGTCTTCAATAAATACTATTGCAATAGGAGAATAAAACAAAGTAAATGTGAATAGCAAAGATGAGTATCTGAAATCCTCAGATTGAAAATTATTACAGTTAATATTGTCAGTTAGCTAAGAACTTACATTTTAAGCACTTCTCTCACTTTAGCTTCCTTGGTTGGGAAACTTTCTAAAATAATAATGCCTTAAACATAATGTATGAAAAATTCAATCTTTGGAGCCTCTTATTTGCACAGGCCCCTTACAAGACTTATCCTTTTCTAGATATTTTGAGTCATAGTTATGAACAGAATTTAAGCTATGCACATTTAAGCCTTCAGAAGCTACTAAGTGTAATCATAAAAGAGCTGTTTAATGATTTCATTCTGTTGGGCTCTTTGAATTACTATATCTTCTTTTTTATGTTTTCTTCTATCACTGATTACTTTTTGTCATTATGAATGTAATTTCCAGAACTGATACCCTCATGTTTTTGGTTTTTTTTTTTTACTTGCTTTCTACTTTGCTTTAGGCCTTATATCCAATCCTTGTGCAACAATGTTCTGACCTCTATTCACAACATAAAGGATATCAGTGTTAGCCTCCATATTCTTAGCTATATCTTAAAGATAATATTGCCTAATAGCAATGTCTGTATAAAATTGTTCCAGGAGAGGATATTTTATCTTGCAAGCCAACCAGGTGTGTATGCAAAATGTTGAATATGACTGTATGGCTTTACATTAGCTCTCTAGGAAAGAATGCTGTGATCAATTAGTAATGTCTGCAATTAATGTGCAATAAGGAAATGGAGGTACATCTGCCACATGTGAGGCATCATAATATGAAACTGTGGTTCCCAAAATTGAATTCATAACATAGGAAACTTAACACAGATCCCTCTTCCCTTTTCATTCATTGATCTACAAGAATCTGAGTCCATAGGTCTGGGCTGATATCATAAAAAACACCAATGGTAATTATAATCCAGATGGTTCTTGGATTATATTTGAAAAATACTAATGTAGAATATACTAACAGTTTCTTGTAAGTTACTAACTCTAGATGTAAGAATAAAGTACTCACATGCTTCAGTTTTATGACGCAAATTAGAATAGGTTCAAATTCACCAAAAGATTATTCCACGTCTATTTGCTATGGAAAACTTGGGGGTCATTCAACTGGGAATATTTAAGGGAAAGAAAAATCCTAATCTTTATTTCTTTTCCCCATGTCACTTTCCTGCAAAGTCCAGGGGAAATTATAGTAAGTGGCACACATAGGCTCCCAACAGAGGGAGAAGGATTAAGCCTATCATCATCTATGAGGGAATTGAAATTATTAATATATATTGCTATTACCTATGGAGTACCACCCATGGAAAGTACAAAAGCCATTCAATATAAAATTCAAAATACTTGACAATGTATTTCAGTAATTATAGTTCTTCATGATAAAATCAGTTCTTAAAAGAATTTTTACTTCTGAGGAAAATTGTAAAGATAAGGATAGAAATATATATACATATGACAGAGTTCTGGACCTAGATTTTCACAGTTATATTTTGAGTTGTTTTGTTCCTTTAAAAAAGGTTTTTAGGGTTTTTTTTAATGTGAAAGTGCTCTTTTCTGTTCAAACATCCCCCTCAAATTCTGGTAACATGAAATATGAATAAGGGACTTAATGTACAATTGCAACTAACATCTGTTTTCATTATAAATGAGCACAGGAAGAGGATCTATTATAAGCCAAAACACATCAAAAACTTAAAGCTGACTAATTAAGTAAAAGGCTATGTGTACACTGGCACTAGCAATTGCTAGTGTGATATTAATACTATGGGACATGGACTATCTATCCAAAGGCTGATATTTGAAGACTGATGCATATGTATCTTAGTACAATCTATTTCATTTTATAAATCTATTTTTTATTATAATCTATCTTTACTTTAAAATTTAAAATGGGGAGCTATTTCACATATAAGTAAATCCAAGGTATATAAATATGTATCATGGTGGCAGAATTTTCATTAAGCTATGGAAGGTTAATCTTTGGGGCCTCTCATTTAAGACACTGTACCTAATTTTATACTTGTAATTTTAATTCTTTTTTGTAAATAGCATGCTCTCCCAATTCTATGATACTCTCACCCTCAAATGCTAGATTCGGACTCTATCTGCATGTGATAGCATTTTGAAAATGGAAAGAGACCTTGGATATCATATAATTTGAAATCTCTATTTTAGGAGCTGAAAAATACCAAAGTCCTTTTCAAATTGGTAATTAAAATTATAAACAAGGAAGTTAATGCAAACAGCCTACACCAACAGAAAAATAGAATCTATTTAATACTTAAGAGAAGTTTAGGGACACTGTACTCTGTTCTGTGAGACCATCTCTAGAAAGTTACATTCATTTCTGGGTATAACACTACATACAACGGAGGTTAAGAAGGGGCAATCAAGTTTCTATGAAGTCAGGAAAGCATACCGTATGAAGCATAGCTGACAAAATCTTTGATGTTTAAACTTAAAAAGGAAGAAGGAGGCAATCCCTGCCCTCTATCCTAGCACTTTGATCCTTCTTATCCTGCAGCTGTTATCATCTTCTAATATACTGTGCCTTTTCTTATAAATTTCATGATGGTAAGAATTTTTGTCAGTTTTGTTTACTGATAAATCTCTGAAGGCAAAAAGTGCCCAGCACATAGTACTCAAAAAATATTTGTGTAACAAATGAATGTTTAAATTTATGTCCAATCAGAGTTTTGTGTGGAAATAATATAAAGACTGAAAGAAAGAAAATATTCAAAGAAACAAAAGCTGAGAAATTCCAGTAATTGAAGAAAGGTTGGAATCCAGGAAACAATGAATCTCAAAGGAGATAAATAAAAAGAAATCCACACTTAATCACATGGTAGAAAAACAGCAGATAACCAAAGATCAAGAAAAAAGTCCCAAATGAAGAAAAGGGACAAACTATCTCCCAAGAAGACTATTACACTGACAACTGGCTATGCACTAGCAACATTGGGGAAGAAAGCAAGTAGAATAATATCTTTAAAACGCTGGAAGAAAACAACTTTCAATATAAAATTCTATAGCTAACTAATCTGTCTTTCAAGTAAGGAAACCCAATAAAAAACAGAGTTTTATTATCAAAGTTTCCATTAAAGTAACTTCCCAAAGATGTGATTCAGGAGGAAAAAATATTCTCAAAATAAAAGGCCAAACAGTAAAAAGTATTGGTAAGCCAAGAAAATGGTAATCAAAAGGGTGAATTTAAACAAACTCAACCTGTATGCAATGAAATTATAATATTATTAATTTATCAACCTAAAAAAAGGGGAACTAAATTACTGAACATCAATAGCATATTTAAGTTGGGATAGCAATGATCTAAATTAACATGTTCTAAGATCCTTGTATGTTCAAAAGAAAGATTTTTTAAATGGTCTTAATTAAAACAGCATTTTCTACAAATTGAACTTTAAATTCAGTACAATTTCAGCATTAATACCAATAGGTTTCTTTTTGTAGAAGTTAGCAAGCTAATTCTAAAATGTTTATGGAAGAGCAATGGTGCATTAATAGTCAAGATACTTCTGAAGAAGACAAAAAAGGAGGGGTATCTACCCTACCTCATATAAGTGCATTGTATACATTTGTATTCACTAAGAGACAGTATTAGTGGTGCAGAGATACACAAACAGATCAGTGGAATCGTATATAGAGCCCAGAATTTAACATTTTTCTCTTTAATATGTGGAAACATGACAGAGACAACATTATAACTAGCTAGAAAGAATAAGCTAGTCAATAATGAACTGTAAAAAACTAAGTGGATCCCTCTTTCAAACATACACAAAAAATTAATTCCAAGTGAGCTCAAGGCTGAAATGTAAAAGATTAGACTTTGAAACATACATAGTAAAATTACCAATAGTATATAGACACCAAAGGATTCTTAAGACAGAAAAATACGTGAACCAAAGAAATAGATTACCAAATTCTAAAATCACTATAAAATAAAGCAGGAAAATAATCCAAATACAGAGAGAAGATATTTGCAACATGTAAAACTGGCAAAGATTGGGTGCCAGATCAGAAAATAAAGAACTACTAATCAATGGGGAAAAATAACACAATAGAAAAAATGGCTTTTTCTGTTTAAGAAAAGACATTTTACCAAGGAGAAAATACTAATGGCCATAGGAAAAAGTCTTCAATTAACTAATAGATAAGTTTCTTTTCTCTTCAGATAAGTCATTTCTAATAACAGAGAACTTTTTAAAATAAACAATCTGTCTTGCATTTTAAGAGGTTAGATTAGTGATATTCAGTGCTCATAATTTGTTTCCCTTAAAAAGACTGATTTAAAACTTTAACCAACATGTTTGAAATCACTAACAGACTACAGGCCACCCTCAGAAGACACACTTTAGAAAATGATTTCTCTTTACCCTCCAAGAAATTCACAAATGTGTCCCTATACTAGAGCTCCAGAAAGAATTCAATATCAAAATGTCAAAGGCATCTAACATGGCCCTGCAACATCATCAGGAGCCTAAAGCATTATATTTAAGAGATTTTTAAACCCAAGTTAAAAAATGATACCAAAGCAACTTTCTCCAGAAAATAATTCTAAGAAATGTTAAACTGTATTAAATAATTCAGTTGTGGAAATATGTTTTAATTTTCTTTAATACAAAATGTAAGAATAGTAACGTAAAAGAATGATTTTAATTTACAGGAGGCAAATGCTCATTTCAGTCATCAATTATTCAATCACAATGAACTTCTGGAAAAGCAAAGAGTACAACTTTAACAAACTGAGTCTATTTTTATCAAATTCTCTAAAATTAGCCAAAACTTAAGAACTACTTCACATTCATGTCCAAAGGCAAAACATGGGTTTATAATTCATCACGAATTTTAAAACCCTGTTTTATTAGAAATATGAAGTCATTTAGTTTTTATCAAGGCCAACATACCTTCAAATAGCACTAACATTAATGTGGTAAATTATAGATATCATTTAATAAAATGTACATGTAGAAGCCAAAACGATAATATAGACAGTAAGATTTTTTTTAAAAAAGTGTGTCTCACACATGACTAGAAAATAGGTTTCTGCATGAATAGTCACGAGTAAAAACAGTAGCTTTATTTTTGTCTGAATGAAACATTTTAAGTGTTTTCATTCAACAAAAATTGAGTGCTTAAGTCAGTCATTTCCACTTATATATATATAAAACCTCAAGTTTGCACATTGTATTATAGACATGATAAGAATTGTAATATAGGTATTAGAAACAAGGCAATAGCTAATCATAATATGGTATAGATACTCTATATTAGCAATTTGATTTACTCTAATTAGACATTAAAACCCCATTATTATAGGTTCAATTTTATTTTTGAATTATATCTTTTAAGCAGAAATTTTATCTTTAGTAGGATAAAGACATAACATTTGCATAAGTGACACTAAGTGTAGAGGGATATTTAATTAACTTAAGGGAGCTATTTTTAATTCTTAAGATGGAGCCCATTACAAATCCATATAGTAATCACATACTATCCATATCTATTTAATACTGCAGAGCCTCTGGAATATTTACTTGTTAATTATTTACTTACTTATACAAGTGATTTAAATGTATTTCTTCAAATATTTTATATGATTGTTATTAATTAATGAGGTTTTAATTATTGTACTTGTTAATAATATGGAGAAAATAAAAGAAGAAATTGGAGATATTATTCCAATAAACAAAGTGAATGAGAAAAGAATTTTAGAAGAGGGTGATCAATTTTAAAATGAAACTCATATGTGTATGCTTTCTGAATGTATGTTAAAATAACCTAATTGTATTTGTGGGTAAATATGAATCTGATTAAAGATTTCCATGCCAACGGAATATTTGTTATGATACAAAAGTATCAATCTTCAGTGTTAAAACTGAAAGACTTTGTTATTTATTATCTAGCTATGAATACATCTTAATTTGTAAACATCTACAATAACAAAAAGCAATAAAGAGTATATCAATGTTATTAGTTTGATAGGACTGAATTAAGGATGACTTTTTGACATCATGTTGAATCTCTCTTCTTTGATACTATTATTCACATAAAGTCTTGCTGGGAGACAAAGTTACTCTACCATAATGCCAACTTGTAAATATTTGACATTGGAGTTTCACAGAAACCCTCTAAGGGCAGTGAATGTGTACCATCAGCAGTATTTCATTTGAGACAAAGGGAATTAATCGTGAATGACACCCGTAGATACCACTGGCTGCTAAGAAGGATACGATCAGTGCCAGGAAACAGCACTGCACCTTTTATCATTTCTCCCATGATGCACCCTACCGACCACATGTCAACTGAAAACAAAAATGAAATGAACATAAACAAGAACACAGGAATAGAACAACAAATAAATGAAAACACTGGGCTACCCATGCCACAGAGCAATAGTCTGACCTTTCACTGACTGAATGAGAGGGCAGTCTCATAATCATTAGTGTTTCAAAATAGTAAAAATGGGAGAACACAGACTGGCAGGGCCCTTTTCTGCCATATTACTGAACTAACAATGCTACCCAATGCTACCTAGTGTATAAATATTAATACTTAGCAGTTATAATTCAATGATTAATTTTGTTTTTGATTTAAAAGGTCTAATTTGCATTCATCTACTAGAATCCTACTGATTTTTATTGTAAATTATTCTAGACAGTGTTAATACGGGAAACATGCAAACCAGTTTCCTTTATATCTTTTTGTATACGTATTTTAAAAAACAATAGAGAAAAGGTGAGCTGCCAGCAACCTCAAAAGTGTTCCTTTTATAAAACACATTTATTCTCGTTTATAAAGATGAATTAAGTTTACAGAAGTGAAATGCCAGTTCAAGAATGAATGTTTTGGAATATGCCGGCTCAGTTTCATTGACTCCCATCAAAGGAGCATGTTTTTGAACAGGAAGCCTTGTCTTATTCTCATAAACATGGTTGCTGTACAATGGCAAGAAATCCTGGCTTTCCAAATGAGATGGTTTGACATGAAATAAACAACATGACTAAAGAGCTGACACTTCTCCAGAGACTGAGAATCAAAAGAAATCTGGAATTCAAGGTGAGATTACAATGGTCTCTCTGTTATTGCCAGGTATCATCCAGAACTTAAAACCAGGAAGCCAGGGCAGAGTGGAACCCAGGGAGAGGCAAAATGGGGAAGGGTGAAGCAAGAAAGTGAAATCTCTCTCTTGAACTTTACTTGGTTACTCACTTGTTCTTGCTGAAAAGTCAGAAAGAGAGGTCATTCTCATGGAGGGAGAAAAAACTAGAATAATAAGGGATGTTGAGGGAGAGCAAATAGGGAAAGGCATTAAGATAGCAGCACAATATAATTTTGCTCCACTTACTTTTCAAATTACATCTTGTAATTTGGCAGTGACCTTAAGAATTCCTCATGAGATTCTTTCCAATGTGAAAATCTCACTTGGGTTATACCCAAAGTTTCCATTGTTTGATTTAACACCTAAACAAAGTGATCACTGCAAAGAAATGGTTACAGCTTTGTAGGTGATGAGCATACCCAGAGAAGCAAATATGTTTTGCTTTCATTTTAGGAAAGCAAGTGACATGCAAAAATAGCAGGGAAAGATAGAGCAAACAGTTGTGCATCCCTTCATTATTAATGTGTGTGCAATTTCAGGTAAAATCTGTCTCACAAGAAGTGGGTATTTTGAGAATCCTTAATTAAAGCGAAAAAGAAAAAATCTCTGAAAACATACTTATTTTTAAATTGCAAGTATTCTTATACTGTCCAAAGTGACCAGACTAAGTTGCTATTTACAGTGTATCTGGTTTTTTTGTAGATATTGTGGAAGAGATAGACAAAAAATGTAGAGAGCTAAAAACTCAATATGCAGTGTTTTCTCTTGCCTGTCTTCATTCAAACATTAGGAAAAAACTGTTTCTACCATGAACCTATCTGGGACTTAGAAAACATCTATTTCTAGTTCTTACTTAATACAAAAATGTTTTCTTCAATATCTCTGGCAGATACCTATCTTTTTCTGCTGCAGAAGCAACTCCACTGCTTTCTAACTGGGTAATATTGGCCAAGTTACTTCTCTCTAAATCTCAATTTTATCACCTAAAATATCAATCATAAATAATACTTATTGAATTTTGTAAAGTAGTAGAATTATATAGAATTTTCTAAAGTAGTTAAAAGGATTATGCCTGGCAAAGATCCCTGCACATTGCCTAGCATATAGTAAGTCTTCAATAAATATTAGTTATGTCATCATGTATTAAATACATAGATATTAAAATTATATATAGGAATTAAATATGTGAGAAAGGATTTATATAATTATATTATATGTTTATATATATTTAAGAAATCTTTCCCATGATGAAAACTCACCACTCATTAGGTAATTCATTTTATTGTTGAAACTATTAGTACTTAGGCATCCTACGTATTGAATCATCATTGACACTATGGAACTTCTCTTTACTATCTAAACAGGAATTACTCTGTTTCCTCTTCCAAATAACATTAAAGTGTATGAATATAACCTGTAATACTGAACCATTCCTCTCTTATAACTGGACAATTTTATCTTTCAGACTAAAATCACTTTCTTTTTTTTTTTTTTTTTTTTACTGTGCTTTACATATGCCTTTAAACAACAGCATCAACAATAACAGATGCCCTAAATGGAATCCTAGTCCCTACACTGCTTTAATCTCAATTGGTTCTAGACCATTCTTGGTTTAATAACCGGTATATCTCCTAGTCTTCTTTTGTGTGGTTCTGTGGGATACTGAAATTCCAAAGCAAAATGAGAATACTCTATGAAATTTAGAACTCAAAGTATACTTAATAGATCATAAATCTTTTGCATAAAAAATATGGAAATAAAAACTTGGATCTGAACTTCAGATGTACATATCAAATTCCATTTTCTTTATTTTAATGTATATTTCTAGGTGATAATACCCTGGAAACCTTTCTAATTTCCATTTTAACTTTACTCACCATTCACTATTCCTAGAGAGTATCCATTCTTATGCCACCTAAGTGCTAAGCCTTGTGCCTGGAAATGATAAGCTTTGCATCTTGAATTACAAGAGTGGAATATATGCACATAAATTTACGTGGATTTTTATGTACTCAAGATAGGAGTGTTCAAAATAAAGCCATTATATGAAATTTCATGAATTTGACATCCCAACCAACAGGAAACAGGTAATAAAAGAATTTGATACTATATCTTCTTGGGCAAGGAGTTGGAAGTAGTGGTAAGCCCTTCCCTCTACTAACATATATGCTAGTATATATACATACCAATATTATATATATTAGTATATATTAATAGTATCTCTATATTTCTGCTTATCAAGGTGAGACTAGATTATTTTATGAAATTTTCAAGATAATACAGTGAACATTGACTGTGCATAGATTTTAGAATTAATTAGCAAATTTGATCACCATTGGAAACTGGATTCTGTGCTCTCTGAGACAATGTGATACAGTATTTGGGTCTCCATAGAGTTCTGCATACTAATGCTGCCCAGGTAGAATTCTGGTAGTTTTTATGATTTTGATTCATCACATCCTCCCTCTCATCATCAGTATTCCCACAGGAAGAGAGCAAATTCATTTGCAATTGTAACACTCAGATACTGAGTCACTTTTTTTAGGGGAAATGTTAAGTAAGTTTTGGTGTTACTAAAATACGGTTATTAATTTTCTGAGTGAGAACCTCTGAAAATCTCATATCATACTATTTGTCAGAAATTAGCTAAGACTAAATTGTCTTTTTTCTACTTCTAGCCAAGAGATAGAAATGATATAATATAGGCCCTGGTAGTTAAATCTAAATAAATAAAGCATTATATTGCTATTTTCATACTCTTTCTAATGGCTTGATCTAATGGCATGATCCGTGATTAAATAATTTTTGGACTACATGAACTTCTATCCAGCAACCTGGAAAATGTTTCCTATCTAGGAGATTATGTGGCTCTTTTAACACAATTTCTGAAACGACATTGCCTTTCTCTTTAACACACCTAAGTATGGTTTTATTTAGCACTGGATTTAGAGAACGTGCTTTCATAGATTTTATTTCAATGAATACCTCAAAGTACAATAGTAAGAAGATTTAATATAGTTTTCTAAAATCAGAACATTTCTTTGAAATTATTATTTTATGTTTCAAAAGTATTAATAAATTTATTTTAAACTTTAGTTCAAAGATGGAATTATAAAAGACTACTTATAGGCATAAATAAACTAAGAATGTACATATTTTGCACATGTATATCTAAGTAGAAAAATAAGCAATAATTCATGGAACACAATGCTAAATATTCTAATGACAGGAAATCAGAGAAAAATTTTCTTCTTGAGTCTACCTATTAAATTTGCTTTTACTTCTTTACAATCTCAGAATCTCCAGTTCCCATTCTAATGAATCATGTCTCACTCATATTTTCATAAAGTAATAATAAAGAGAAGAGTAATAGGCAAACAAACCATGGTAAAAATATATTCTTTAAAACAAATTCAAAGAAATAATAAATAAATAATTTTATTTCTAAAAATGTTTGTGATTATCTATAATTTGCTTATAGCTGTGAAAAAATACCTACTGAATTTTTATATCCTAACTTTATTTAAAGCCATAAATTTTATATCATTTGAGATAACCATGTATTGCCTCAATACTGAGGAACAAACTTTGACTATGTAGTAAAGTATTAGTTGCAAAAGTTTATTAGGAAGTAAGCAAGGTTATTTCAAAGAGGTAAGAAGGATTAAGAAATATCTCTGTAATAGATGGATATAACAATCTGTACCCATCAATTTTTGTTTGTTTTACTTTTAACCTTCCTAATTTTTATATTTAATATTTAAAAAGATAAGGCATTCAGTTGTTTTCTTTATTTCTTCAAATAAACTTTTGGAAAACCATTCATATGTTCCTTAATGCCCTAGAGCTCCCTGGCAAGGTTATATGTATATGTTTTCCATTCTAATTGAAATCTCTTGTTCTTCAGAGGGAAAGGCAAAGATGGGGTGTTTTAGTAGTCCAACTGCCAGCTTTAATTAGAGATACTATACTTGAGGTCTGGAATTTTCAAATGAGTATGGTATGCCTATCTTTAACATCACCCATATCCAGAGAACTCTGGCCAACAACTCTAGATAAAAGAACATTACAGGGTTTGCTCAAAGAAGGTCCTGCCATTTGAAGTAGAATGGAAAAAACAAAGGTTGAAGAATTCAAGGCTAAGAAAAGAGCTTATGAAAAGTATACTGATATTACAGGAGCCTTTGGTAATGAAGAAGGTGGTATACCCTGGTTGAGATTTTAGGTGGCTAGAGGGCGTGAGTGACTGGAAAGTTCTTAGAAAAAAACTTCTAAGAAAGCATTGTAAAAATTGCTTTGCTGTAAATTTTAATGGAAGGAATGAAATATGAGTGAAAGGTAAAGTCATTGATTTATCTCTTCTTTGGACTACATAAAGAAAATAATGGACTTGGCATATTTACTACTCTCTAACTTGAAAGCCAGCATGGGTCTAAGAATTTTTAATAATACAACATACCATATTATGTCAACATATATGCTATGAAATATGTTTTAATCATAAAACTAGTGAAATTGAGTGTATGATATGTATAATTAAGACATTCTTTACATAATAAAAATAAGTATCTTAGAAATGGTCCCTTGGATATTAAAGTGATTAGCAAACTAATACATGGAAAAGCAAATATGTATTGTTTATTTTTAAATTTTTATTTATTTTGTCAACATTCTAATTTAGTAATCAAGAAAGTGACTTCTGATATCATCCCGATCATATCAATCACCAAATATCCCCCATAATTTTTCTCAAAATGCAAAGACAGTTTGAATGTAGGAAAGTAGTTAAAACTTTAGTCGTTGATGACAATTTCATAAGATTTTCTAATTTGTCAAGGCATTTTTACTAATATTAGTATTAGTAAATATTAGTATTGCTTGGGATTCAGATTACAAAGTTCTTTTGAATTGAGAGGAAAAATGTTGGTTATGATGATAAAATATTATCACATCGTTTTTCCGCCTCAAAGTAATTTAATATAAATTTAATATAAATTACTATGAGTAATTCTAAGAGAAAGTCAAGAAAACCTCTGATTGTTTTTAATCTCTGCGAAATCATAATAGTCATCATGGTATCCATTAGCATATATAAACTTTGATATCACTTTTTATAAATGTTAGAATCAGTCCAATATGCTAAAATATTAGTAAAAATCTTCTCCCCAGAAATAAACTCCATTAGCCTCCAGCCTTGCAACGAATGGGTCATCATGGTTTAGTGAAGTTAGCTCAATTGTCTGATCTCACAATTGTTGGGAGGAAGTCTTACTCATAAAAGGATAATAATTTCATTTAAAGATTAATAAAACAATTCCACTTAAAGTTCACAAAGCACATTTAGTCCATTGTTTAAAAGGGATATCTGCCCTTTATTTTTTAAATGTAGCCATAACTCAAAACATTAAATTGTAATTTTAATTATAGGTAAAATGACCTAACTTAAATCAAAATGGAAACGTTTTTAAAGAGACAGCATTTCTTCTAAATCATTTCATTGGAAATTATTTACCCATATTTAAGTAAAATTTAACTTAAGCAAGAAGTTTTTCACTGTAAATGTCTTTATGCAACTTCCCATTTTACTTTTAGGTCCACATGCAGGGTCATTATCACATACAGCACCAGGCCATCAAAGGCTGATGTCCTATGTAATCATTACCTGATGGAAAGGAATATAGAATGCAAATCCTTATTATAATCTACATTTTCGTATTAGAGATTATTTAAATTTATAGGATCAAACATACAAAAGATATAAATTTTATGTATTTTTACATAATTTAATTTCAGTTGCAAATATTTTAAAGGACCTCCAAGAGAACAATTTTCAGAAGAATACAGAATTATCAATATGGTGCTATTATCTTTGTTTGTTGAAGGATTAAGTTAGGTTAAAAATGCTTTGGTTTTTCCTACTTTTACTGGCTTTTAAATTTGATACTGTCAAAATAAGCAAAAAGTAACCCTGATAAATGCTTGAAGAGCCAAATTAGATCTCAGAGAACCAGCTTGCTATGTGGAAATCAAGTGACATGTAACAAAAATGTCACATGGAAATGAAAGATCCTGTGATTTTTTATTTTCCAGTAACAAGTGCATTATAGAAATGTGGCTGTGCAACTGCACACTGAGTATTGAGAGGTTTCTTTTATTGTCTAAAATGTATTATATCCCAAAGGCAAAAGCATAAAGAAAATAATTTCTACTTTTGAATAAAATCAGTACATTTAAGTATTAATGTAGATAATAATATTGTTCAAATCAACTACATTAGGTATATAATTGATCTCCAAACTATAAACAAGTAATGTAAAGTAAAATAAATTTTCCTAAATAGTCATATGAAATTTGGTGGTGAAAATGGAACTTCACACTATAGATACCAAAGGAACATGGAACTAATAGTGATTCAAGACTGTAAGACTGATGGTAAATAAAAGGCTGCCATTTAGTCTTCTCATGTTCTAGACCAGCACTGTCCAAAAGGAAAATGATAGTCATAAATGCAAATCATATCTGTAATTTTAAGTTTAATATCCATATTAAAAAGAGTAGGAAATGGATAATTTTAATTTTAACAACATATGTACTTAACCTAATACATTTGAAGTATTATCATTTTAACACATAATTAAAATTATTAATGATATATTTTATATGTTTTTAAAAAATATCTTAGAAATCTTGTATGCAGATTACACATATAATACATCTCAACTCAAACTAGCTGTAATTTAAAGTGCTGAAATGCCACATGCAGCTAGTAGTATACCTTAGTGGGCAGTGCAGTTCTAGAATATGCCATTACACTTATATTACTAGTAGAATTTAGAGAATATCTCATTAATATCCAGCAGAATTAATAAATGCCTAGATGCATATTCATTATAGTGTCAACTTCTTATTGAGTCAATGTTTTGTACTATTGGCCTTTTTTTCTACTTAAATAAAAACAATAATCTTTCCTACATAATAAAAGGTTTCCTTAATAGAGCTTTCTTATCAATCAAATAGAATGGTTAATAAGAGTTGTGGACCATATGTTCATTGCCAATTTCCAAAAAATTCATATGTAATAAATATTCTAAATTCAATCTTGAATTATTATTGCTAAAGTTGTCAAATATTGTTGTAATTAGATTTGCACTAATGTTTGTTAGCAAGGTATCTTTGTATTTATGAAAATATATTATCGTATTAATATGTAAACATTGTTGTCTATATGTTACAAACTCAAATGTGTGCCTTTATTAGAGAGTGAACTTTTGGCTATATAAGAAATATACTAGCTCATTTATTAATTCTAAATCATGAATGGCTCTCCAAGAAATTGCTGATGGAATCTGACAGGACTCAGTGGTAGAACTCAAATCAACACTGCTTTATAAAATTCTAAATTTGGTTGGGAAAACAAGTATCTATGTTTATGTCACATCTCCAAATCAAGTGAGACAACCCTAAACTCACTTGACCTCCGGCAATTTGAATAATTACAATTATTTGAGGAGGATATGCTATATGACCTATTAGAGATTCAATATTGTGTCAAGTGTAATTTAAATCAATGAAGCCATAGATAGAAGCTTAGGATGTCAGCAAGGAGAGGGCCTCAATGTTGCAGAAACATAAAATAGTTTTAGAATGGAGATGGAAAATGACTTGAAAATAGTGACTTCTTTTGCTAGTTATAAAAATAAATATATTCTACTCATTTGGGGTCTAGTGGCCTCTGTTATTTAGGGAAAAGACAGCATTGTTATTTTGAGTTACAGGCAAGAAAATAATTTAAGAAGAAAAAAGCCCATTGAAAATTTAATTAAAAGAAATCATTGTGGTAGGTAATTTTCAGTACTGGTCAGATTATAGAAATCGTCACTTTTTTATTATAATGACACCACTTACCCAACTCTTTGCTTCTATCTTTACTCTCCTGGTAAAATCATTATGTGTTTAAAGGGAGAGAGAACAAAACAGGTAAAGCTGTAGCAAAAGGCACAAGGATACAGTCCCTTCCTGGAAAGAGGATTTTGTGGCGAACCATTTCTCCCATAATGCATCCCACAGACCATATATCCACTAGAACAGGAGAGAGAGGGTAGTGAAGAAAAGGGAGGAAAGTAAAGTTAACTAAGATAATTGACTTCTGAAGGAGGAAGAAAAAGAACAGTTTGATTAGAAGGTACAATTTTCACCTCCCACCAAAAGTTGGCCAAAAACCAAATGAAAACCAGCACTACGCTATTACATTAACAGTCAGTGTCTAGTATGAGAACTCAAATTAACATTTAAAAAATTGCTTTTGGGTGCCTTAGACTGCCTCAGTAGTGCACAAAGTGGTGACACTGGGGACATGGAAAAGCAGTAGCTAAACCGAAATATCTTGTGGCAGGTGAACGAGGAGTTTTTGATGTCATTTGCTGGATGCAGAAAAAACAATATTAACCCACAGGGCTGCCTGTTTCCATTTCTATTCTATTCATTTACATGTAATACGGCAACAAGAGACCACCTTATTTGTTTGTTTGTTTGTTTGTTTATTTATGGGTCCAAAATAAGGTGCACTGAACCAAATCCAAGAAACTAGGAAATGATTGGGACTAGAGTTTGCAGGCAGAAAAATTAGAATCCCTGGTATTTGGGACTTAGCTTTTCCTTCAGAAGTTATCTTTGTAAATAAACATCAGTTTTAGTTTCTATTTGAAATATTTCAGGAAAAAAAGATATATGATGAATTAGCACACGTATAAAGATGTCATCTGGAAGTAAAGTGAAAAAAAGTATTAAAAGTGTTAAAAAATTGTTATAGACATGTATTTATTTCCAAACTGTCATACTCGTTAGGCAAACATGCTTTACCTTCTACCAACCTTTACCCCCTTCCAACTTCCTTTTTATTAAGGACAATAGGAATTTTGGGGCAGAAACATTAGGCTGAACTGCTCCGTGGGGAAGGAAGGCAGGGTTAGGTGCACAGGACAGCGGGGCATGCCTGATGTGGGAGCAAGCAGGTTTTTCTGCATGATAACCTTCCTCCCGCTGCGGGAGGCCAGCACAAGGGTGCCAGGCATGCCTTCTCCGCAGACCTAGAGAAGCCAAAACACTAAGACAGCAACTTTGCAACTCCTTCTAGTGAGGGAAGGAGGGGAGATTTTTAATACCAAAGCCAAAATAGGCAAATTCAGATACCTTCCCTCCAGTCCCCTGTACATTCTTAATTCTTGACTTTTCTTTGTTTCCCCTTTGACTTTTTAAAAATAACTTGTGGAGAATGTGTATAAATATCTTCTTTTCTGAATAAATTTGATGTGGGAGGAAGGCGTGGGAGGAGGGCTTGATATATCTCTTCTGAGTCAAAAGGTACCACAACTTTGACACTGCCCACCAAGGTGAACCTAACCTTAAGAGGTGACTTTTTCCCTTCCTCTGTTCAAATGCACAAAAGTATTGTCTGTCTTCTAATCTGGAAGTACACAAAGAAGTTTTTGTAAACTTCAGTGGCCAGGGAAGTTTCATAAAATACCCTCCCGGTAGCACCTGTACATAAAAATATTCTGATTATTTTTATAGAATTTATAAAAATACCCTGCTAGGAACTAAATAGAATAGAATATAGGTACTTTGAGTATATATATATATATATATAATCCTAATTTAAAACCATTTTAATTCCTAAGTATATTGGATATGTTTTTTAATGTGGCTCATTACTTACAAGAAATATTCTCATCAAAATAACATATTGCAATGTTTTCTAACAGGTGTTTAATAAATTCTTCATTTTAATCAATAAAATCCAATTGTAATACATTTTGAAGATTCTTTCTATACCCTTTCTTTTAAAGTGTTCACAGATATTAGATTTTCCTTAGGAAAGCAGTAGTATCAAATTTAATATTTTCCCCTCTTATGGTTTTAGGAATTGATAAAGATTTACTTGGCAATTGCTACTCTAAAAATTACTTACAGAGCAGCTTAAAGTATTAAAGAAATTCTTATTCAACTCAAATAATTTAGATTATTTCAAATTGACTATTTATTTAGTGTTTATGAAGGTTCTCACTCCAAGGATTTGTGGCATCTTTTTACTTCTCTTTCCCTAGGACTAGAGTCATCAAATCTAAGATAGGACATAAAGCCGAATGGTTAAATGCAATAGATAGATTTCTTCCTGTTTTCACATGCACTCTGAGCTGAGCTGCAATCCAAATAGCAATTTTTCTCCATAACTGCAGCAAGTGTGCTAATCAGTATCCATTTGACTGTTTAATCAGACTCCATTTACAATTCTTTTTAGCTTTTAACATTTTAGTGCTCTTCTAGCAAAGCTTACTTCTCAGAAACATTCTTCATATTTTTAATGAGTGATTCTTACCAGTAGTATTTTAAAAACTATGAATATGAAAGCTGGCAGCCCTATTTTTTTAAGAAAACATCATATGCATTAAAGAGAACATGACTCTTGGCTATCTAAAATGTGTACCCATGTTACATGTGGTAAGTGATGCTGCTGCGCAGAAGCGTCCCTACCGTTCTCCTTGTAGCCCATTCCCAAGATGACTTCAGGGGCTCTGTAATAACGTGTCACCACATAAGGAGTCATCATGAAGCTCGTGCCTGCTGTCCTGGCCAGTCCAAAGTCCAGGATTTTCAATGTGCAATCAGACTTGACTACAATGTTACTTGGTTTTAAATCCTGCCAGTAGGAACAAGGAAGAAATTAAAAGCCAGTGTCAAATGGAACATGTGATTTCCATCAACTCAATCAACAAAACAGCCTTGCAATAGCAGCGATGGGGTCCCCCTTGCCTGCAAATTCCTATATAAGGCAACTGATTATTACTGTTACAAAGAAGTGAACAATTAGTTTTTGGATTTTTTAAAAATATGCCCAGAAAGTTGTTTAAACCCAGAAGAGAATTGTATTACCATTTTTACAACTTAGCCTCATTTTGAGGAAAGAAAACAATAGAAAAACATTTAAAATATATAAAAATATATATAAAAATAGAAAACATATATAATTTATTGTCATCTGTTAGGTTTCTCTTTAGAGAAAGGTAAATCTTTCATTTATATTTCATTTCTAGGTCTGACAGAAGAACAGATTAAGGCAGCTGTCTATGGAAATGGAAATGAATTGCCTTATTCCAACAGCATGCGTGACCTCTGCTGATCAAGGAGGTACAAAGCATGAGGCTTCTCAGAAGCTGCCTCTCAATGAGCTGAAACATAACATTAAACAAGATCAACTACAGTATAGACAGAATTTCCTTCTACATACTAATGAACTATATGCGAATCCTATTATCAAAGAAATAAGGAAGTGTATTATATTTGACCAAAGCCCAAGCATAAAGAAAATACTCTACAGTTGCTCTTTCTCTTCTCTGAAAGCATCTTAATTATAATTCTAGAGTAGGTGTTCTTACCCTGTGTATAATTCCAGCAGAGTGGAGGTGCTTAATGCCACACAACATTTGGTATAGCAGGTAAGACATTCGTTCATGGTCTAATTCCATCTGAATCACCTGACATAAGTTGGCATCCATCAGTTCCATTACTAAGTAACTAGAAGGTAAATCCACAATGTTAGCTCCAGGTCACAATATCTATGAAGTCCTTCAATTTAATCATAAACCTCTCCTAACTTCGTAGGTCTTCCGAACTTCCCAGCTCTGCCTTTGAAAAATATGAAAAATTTCCAAGTATTGCATGTGTGTTAGCTACAGTACTCTACCACCAGGTGGCTAATAGAAGCAGCATTTATTAGTGTGTGGTTCATGCTCATATATTTTTTTCCTTCATCTTGCTCTCACTTTTCCCTGTATAGCCTCAACACGTTCCTGAGTATTATGATTACAGGCAAGAAAAAAATTCAGAACCATTTCTCCCATTAAATTCAACATATGTGTGCTAAAGAAGATAATGTGGAAGGGAATCCCTTCCTCTCCTCTGCTTATCATCACTTTACTTCTAGCTAGACTCTTTTGTGCAGAATCAAAGGAACCACAAAAATAAAAATAAAGAGTAAAGATAATGTGATCATGTCCCTTTTATTACTATTTCTCAAGGTGAATTGACTCATTCTAGAAAGCTCATGGAACCAATTAATGATAATAAATAAATAAGCTTTCCCTGATTGAACCAAAAGCATGGAACAATGATGTACACAGAGCCATAGGCCAGAATGAGGCAGACATGTCTTTCTATTAATAGGAAGTAATAGCATAAGCAGAATCTGCTCCACTTATGACTGGGTCCCTGTCATTGGATCCCACTTCTTACCTACCTTTGCTCTCTACAAGGGATTTCATCTATTTGTGTGTGTGTGTGCGTGCATGTCATTTTCCCTTTAGCTATCTGAGTGCTGTGCTCTTCCTTTCTTCATAAGTTTTGTTACTTACACATCTTGGAACTCCTCCAGCGTTTTCTGGGGTGTGAAGACATTTAATAAACTAATAATCTGGAAAAGAGAGAGTGGAATGGATAGAAGAAAAAGAGAGAGAATGAATTGTTTTTAAAGTATATTTAAACATTTATTTATTCCAATTCAAAGTCACTCACTAGTACTATAGTAGAAACAGAAAAGTTGGAAAAAAATTCTAGAACTGTCTCATGGAACCTAGAAAAGTATACTCAGAAAGGATATATGATCTATCTTCTGGTTAATAATATAGTCAAAAACCTCAAATTTTTGGTCAGAAGAGTCAGAGAAGATATATAATCACTATACTGCTTTAGGGTGTGATTCTTTGTGGTAGAATATAGGGCTGTAGGAGATCAAACAGAAAAGGCGCAAAGCCACGTGAGAGAAGAGAAGCAGCAATGAAACATTCAGTGAGACTTGGCAAGGTGATATTTCTCCTCTAAGTGAACAAAATGGTATTCTAGTTCAACATTTTTTTTGTGTGCTATTACTTCAGGTTCTTTTACTTCTATCTCACAAATATTACTTAAATTAATGCCCCAATGATGTGTATGGGGAAAGGTGTATCTTGGAGGATAACAATGATGAATTTAGTGGAAAAGTTGTAAAAAAAAAAAAAAGTTTTCTAAATTCAGTTTGGAACTTTTTGTTTCCTACTTTAATTATTATATATATTAGGTAGTGAAGAAATTTATCTTCTAGCATAAGTAGATTCTGTAAAAACCCTTTACCACATTTCCAAATAGATCGCATACATAAGTAACTCAAAATATTCTTCCAGCTAAATATTCTATAGTAATGTGCCAGTAGGAAATGAAAATAAAAATATATAGATAACAATCTTCTACTCAGAAGATAGTTGCATTTTACAAAAACTGGATAAGTACAAGTTCAAGATTTAAACAGCTTGAAAGCATCAATGAATTCCAGTAAACTTCTTAAGTGATATAAAAATATATGGAGTAATAAAAACAAAACAAAATTATTTTAAACACCTGAGAAATGCAGTCAATTTTATGGAATGTTTTATGCCTCAAGTAGTTTTCACTTGCTGAGAAATTATTGAGGGAAAAAAATCACAATATCGTCTAGTATGCATATATATGGCAATGTATGTAACCTAAAAAAAAAACAAGATCACCTTTTCTAAAGCAACCTTGCACTGAGGAATATTCACATAGAAATAAAATTATTTCAAAATTATCTTTAAAATTTGTGATTAAAGTGCCTTGTTATTCTGTATACTCAGTTGTAGTGAGTATTAAAAAATGGCTCTTAAGTACATCTTGCATTGGAATATCTACTGTGGGTTTGTTTCTCTGTCAATCTCCTAAAATAACTCATTTCATTTTAATATTTGTTCAAACAAAAATATTAGAGATTGTGCATAGGGCACACACACACAAACATTCACACAAATGCTCCTTAAAGATGGAAAAATGCACATCACCTGGTGAACAAATAATCTAGGTAATCTAAATCATCTAGAAAATAGCATTAGGATTTTAAATAAATCAAAATTTATTATTTTAAAAGATAATTTCTCAAGATCTAGTACCTATTGTATAACCTTATTTCCCCTCTTCCTAGACCCCTGTTTTACCTTCTCTGATTTCCCTTTGAGAATTTCTCCTCATTCTTTCTTTGCTCCCTTACAAATTCTAATTCCTACTAATAACCAAATTAAAAATTTGTCTGTAGAAGGAGATCATCATTGGTAATTCCATTTTAGTTCAACAGTTTCCAGACAGGACTCTGACTCAGTTCTTTCATTCCAGCATCTTGAGATGCACGAATGTAAACTAATGTTTGTCATGGCCCCACAATCACATTAGTTGCTAGAACTGCGTATTCATTTTCTAAATAGATTTTCTTCACTATTATTAAAGATTTAATTGGATTACATTACTTTTTTCCTTTACTTTCCACAGCATTAACAGAGATCTATATTCTGACTGACTTTTACTTAGTATTATAAGTACTAATATAGAATTTACATTTGGTTATAAGTGAACTTCCTCTTTTTTAACAAGTTCCAGAACCGTATTTCTGTAGACTTATATGCATAAATGCATACATACATAAATAAAAGGAAAGTAGCAGGTGGGATACTATTTACAAATTACCACTGCAATTTGGAGCTCCTTTTTAGGTATCATAAACATGAGTCCCCAATATTTTAGTTAAGAACGGGGAATATGATTCCCTCAAATTGGCAACTAAGTGGGCATTTCTCCACAATGTATTGCATTACAGGGTCTGGAATGAGGATTAGGGAAATATATATATATATTTATATATTTATAAACATATATAAATATATATTTATAAACACATATATTATATATATTTCCATAAAGTTACTTCATTACTTGTATCCATCCATTTCCCATGGCCCATGTTATGTTTCATCCTCTTTGCTATCACAGAAATATATTGTATTATCATTTGGCTCATCTTGCTCCTGCCTTTATTTAACATACTGAAAGAACAATTTACTTTAGTATATGACTCTTCTTAGGATCCATCTTTTCTATCATTCCTGTATTCCTTTCTAGAAGTCTCATGTTCATGTTCTTTGCATGGCCACATCAGAGATGGGTACACACTTGATGAAATTTCCTTTTCTTAGTGAGGACTTTGCTGCTCAACCTATTTAAAAGGGTAACCCTAATCCACTCCACACTGAGCAGCGCTTTTTATCTTCCTTCTTTGCTTTGTTTACTTACTAGTACTGGTCACCGTCTGACATTCTCACAGCTGCCCACCTACTCTGTGGATGGCCTTTCTCTCACTGGCAGAGCATAAACTCCACGTGAGCTGGGATTTGTCTCTGTTTTCCTCACTGCTGTTTCCGCAGCATTTAGAGCATCTAGTGCAGGCGTCCTCAAACTACGGCTCGCGGGCCACATGCAGGTGTTTTTGCCCGTTTGTTTTTTTACTTCAAAATAAGATATGTGCAGTGTGCATAGGAATTTGTTCATAGTTTTTTTAAAACTATAGTCTGGCCCTCCAATGGTCTGAGGGACAGTGAACTGGCCCCCTGTTTAAAAAGTTTGAAGACCCCTGATCTAGAGCATCTAGATCTGTGCCTGGCACATTTCTTTTATTCAACAAATACATGTCAAATGATGGAATTAAAATGTCATTCGAGTAGAGTAACAGGGGAAAAGAGAAACACTGTCATTGGCCCTGAATCCACATATTTGTATTTCAAATATCTTTCAACTAAATACTAATATATTTACTTTTTGCCAGTGCCCCTGACAGAGGCTAGCCTTAGGACAAAATACTTGGTTTATAAAACTGCACTGATAATTCCATGTATTCTGTGTGATTTTCACACTTAACAAGAACTTAGTAGAGAGTGATGATAGCTAGTATATTTCATAATAGTTTGATTTATATTAAAATTATTTTTATTTATTAAAATAAAATTTAATTTATAACTTATAATGTATTATTATATATTTATATGTAACAAAATATATTTAATATGTTTATGATTTATTTATAAATAATAGTCATTACTAAAAATAATGAATTCTCTCCATTTATCCTTACTAAGAAGAAGTGGGGTATAGAAAGAATTCTAGGAATTGCCGGGCAGAACAGCATGATGTCCGCCCTGGAGAACTACATCAACCGAACCGTTGCTGTTATTACTTCTGATGGGGGAATGGTTGTGGGAACACTGAAAGGTTTTGACCAGACCATTAATTTGATTTTGGATGAAAGCCAGGAACGAGTATTCAGCTCTTCACAGGGAGTAGAGTAGCGGTACTAGGACTGTACATTAAAGTGGTGACAATGTTGCAGTTCATTGGAGAAATTGATGAAGAGACAGATTCTGGGCCTCATTTGGGGAATATTCCAGCAGAATCTCTAAACTGTAGCACGCTGAAGAAAAACTACATACTTGGACATCTATAAATCTTTGTACAGAAACTGATTAGTCAGAGGATGACGTGTGGAATTTTTATGAATGTGTAATTGTGGATTTTTACTTCATAATAGTTCATTGTAATTTGTAAATTAAAATATTTCTATGTTTTATTGAAAAAAACTTTTTTATTACCTAACTCGTAAAATTGGCAGCTTGGTTTTATTTTTCTATTAAATAGAGTGAAAATCTCATAATCATTTTGAAAACTTAGAATAAAATCAGTACTACCTGATATTTTAATATTTATGAAAAACTAGTGGAAAAGAGAAATGTATGTGCTATACAAATCAAGCACACAAATAACATCAATTGTACAGGATATATATGTTTCTTTCCCTGGTTTTGAGAAAGTCACAGGAAGGTAAATCCCATTTTCTGCAGTTATCTGAATCACCGGCATTTATCCTACGGCTCTGCTGGTGGTTTGCCACTGCTTTTGAAAGTAGCTCCCTAGTTACCTAGAGGCACAGGTAGAGTAAAAATGTGTTTGGTTGAGAAAAGGAAAAATGCTGACTAAGTTTTAATAGATTGGGCCAAAAACTAAAACTTGAATATTAAGGATGACTGGGAAAGGTAGGATTGCTGGGGAGGATATTGTTAAAATCTTTGGATGCCCATCAGGTTAGATATGAAATAAATATGAATATATTAATACTGAATTTTACAGACAGTATATAATCTGAAAAAATTGATTCCATGTAGTCTTAAAAGCCATAGCAGCTTTTAATTTTGAAGAATTGGGGAATTTCTAATATTAAAGGAGTTTTTATTGTTTATAAGTGTTGAATAAATAAATTAAGTTTATTTTGAAAAAAATAAAAAAGAATTATAGAGGCCTTTGCCTGTGATTGAAAGAGCCTAGACTCTGATGTGGAGAAAGTCCTATAATGGTCCACCCAGCTGAGTTCCAAGTAGAAAAAGCTCTTGATGATCCTGTTCTGAAGTGTTTTGCGAACTTTAATTGCATCTTCACCCAAACCTATAAACAACAAGATGCCAATACACAATGTGTACACGGAACAGTGGGAGGCCAGCACCAGACTATAGCTAAAACAAAAAGGAGATAACATGATGAATAAAGACCTTCATCTGTTAGTAATTAAATTTAGATTATAAAGAAATGTAGCATATTGTTCTGGGGGGGGGGGCGTTGGTTTATTTTTTGGTTTTGTTTGTTTTGTTTCTTTTTTAAAAAAACATGCTCTCTGATTAATTTGGTTTCCTAACAGGGAGATATCTATAAAGTTCATCCCTTCTACATCATACGGTTTTTAGATGATTTTTAAGCAGAAAGCTACCATGAGGACAACGAAATCAAATTTAGCATATAGGCAGGATAAACAATCTTAAGAGGCAGAAATTGCAAAGCAAAGAAAGCCTTTCCTACTCAACTGGGACACATATTTTCTTCTCCAATCTCACAACCTCCCACTGCCAAGGTTTAAAAATAACAAAACTCACGTTTTTATGGTTCACGCACTTCATGAGGACCAGCTCCCGGTATGCTCTCTTGGCGTGTGTTTGGTTCTGAAAGGGTCTGCTGAGCTTCTTAATGGCCACATTTCTGTCAAGGACAGCATCATACGCAGCACTGCAGAGATCCAAGAGAGACCCAGAATTAAGAACAAAGGATCCCTGAGAACTGCTGGCTACCTAACTAAGAATATGGGTAAAGAAAATACTAGTTTGGAATCCTACTCATATTCTGTCTCCTCAGGTCACATGCCAATCAGACTCTAAGTAAAGATATGAATGACTTGCAAAAAAAAAAAATTCCACTTACTAGGAGAAGAAAGAGGAGAAGGGCTAGAAGGAGGAAGAGGAAGAGCAAGAGATCTTGCCAAAAATATGGCATATAATTGCATCAGCGAGTGGGAGGAAAACAGAAGAAAGAAAAGAGCTCAAATTTCCCACTGGCCATGTGACTGTGGCAAGTCATTTAATCCCTTTGGGTCTGAGTTTCAAATCTATCAATATATGATATTTAGGTTTTCTCTAGCCACAAAATTCCATTGTTCTTTGGTTATTTTAAATGGACATTTGTTCTTTTCCCATTCACAAGAACCAGTTTTTAAGATGTGATGTTAATTGCTATGAAAGCACAGGTGGTTGATGATCAAAGTGCACTCATTAACAATAAATAACAAAGCTCAAAATACAAAATGCAATCAGAGGGAATTTCAGAAACATAAATAACTGCATTTAAATACAAAGACAAAAATAAATGCTTCTAACATTTGAAGCTTTCCAAATTGTTTGAGAATGATAATTTACCATGCTTTGAAAAAGCAATCTAAACATATGGTACTAATTCTCTTGTACTCAAAATACATGGGTCTGGAGGTCACATGAGAAAGTGAGAGAAGTGCCTCTTGCCATTATACTTAATGATGCACTCACAAAATGTTTGTTCCCCATCTCTGCAATTTTGAGTTTCCAAATCTAGCTTCCATAGTTTGAGCAGCATTGTTTGTGCAACACGTAATCGAGTGTTGTCTTGCAAGAGGATTGACCTGTCTCTACTGACCAGTCTCTGCTGCTTAATCGCAAGCATCCTCATCATTTCATCCAATTGGTTGCAGTAAACATCTGCTGTAATTGACTGACCAGGTTTCATGAAGCTGTAGTGGATAATACCAGTGCTGGACCACCAAACAGACCCCATTTGCCTTTTTTGATGACTATTCAGTTTTGGACTGTGTTTCAGTACTTCATCTTTATCTAATCATTGTGACAAACACTTGTGATTGTCAAAAAGAATCCATTTTTCATCACACATAACAACACAGTGTAGAAATGATTCACCTTTATGTCATGACAGCAAAGAAAGGCAAGCTTTGAGATGATTTCTCCTCTGACACTCATTTAATTCATGCAGTACCCATCTATCCAGCTTCTTTACCTTGCCCATTGGCTTCAAATGGTCCAATATTGTTGGCATAGTAACATCAAACCTTGCTGCTAATTCACGCATAGGTTGAGATGGGTTTGCTTCTACTACAGCTTTCAGCTCATCACTATCCACCTTGGTCTCAGGTCATCTATGTGACTCATTTTCAAGATTAAAATCACTCGAACAGAACTTCTCAAAACATCAATGTACTGTGCGTTCATTAGCCACATCCTTCCCAAACACTTCGTTGATATTTTGAGCTGTCTGCACTGCACTGGTTCCACAATGGAACTCATATTTGAAAATAACATGAATTTTTTATTTATCCATGGTTTCACAAAGATTGCTCTAAAAAATTTGAAAGAAAATCACAAGCCAAACTGTGCTCTTAAAATAATGAGGATGTACCTTCACAATAAAAATAAAACAAGAAGTATTCAAAACAAAATGTCAGCGATATTAGCTGTCTTAGTACTTAAGGAAATCAGACATTTCATACTTAATAGCTTAATATCTCCCAAGTAGGCCCAGATACCCAGGTAGCCAGACAGACGGGTACATCCTTATTGTGACTGTCAGAGACTGTAGCCAGTTAGCAATCTGATCAGAGTCTCCTTGGGCTGAATCTATCCTCTGCAGGCAACATTTTACTAATGAGGCTCTCTTTCAGAACATGTATGTAGGAATATTGCTCATATTTGGTCAGCCTGACTGTAACATTTCTCATAATTTAATAAATCAGCATCTGATTTTATATATGTGATGTTAGCGATGTTTGTCCATGTGAGTTTGAGTCCCTGAGATACTGACCAGATCATGCAAGGTAGTGGGACATCCCCCTACCTCCTGTGGAATAACTGAGAAAATGTCACCTTCTGGGGGTTCTTGGTAGGCAAATGACTAGCCAGTTTCTCCTAGAAATGTTGTGACATTCTCCCTCTCTCTAGTACCTCCTCCCTAAAGCAATTTTAGGTATGAATCTCAGCTCTGCTGCTTACTAGATATGTAGCTATGGGCAAGTTATTTACACTTTCTGGCATCTGTTTCCTCATATTTAAAATGGAAATAATAATACCTGACAAGATTGCTGTAAGGAGTAAAAGAGTTAATAATGTATCTATAGTGCCTCACCTAGAGTGAGCACTCACTAAATGGTGGCTATTGCTATTTTTAAATTCAATGTTCTTTCCAGATTCATTATGTAATGTAGGGCAGAATAAATTCCTACAGCATATGCAACAATTGGACATCTATGTAATAATCAATAATTTTTCGTCTTTCTACTAATTATAAATCCCTTCAACTGTACCACCATCTTGACCACATTTTTCAAGTTTGTCTCATGATATCATAATAGATAATGAAAAAAGGCAAAAGCTTTGTTAAAAATCTAGATACGGTATAGCCATACAGTTCTCTGACTTAACCACTTTAATAAGCTATCTGATATGATTTGTTTTTAATGAACCCCCTATTCCCAGTGATCACTGCATATCATCTTAATGGCTCACAGGGTATTTTTTCTAACCAATACAAGGAATAATGTGAAGCTCAAAGGTGTCTCTTATAACTCCTTTCTTCCCTGTAAGGAAAATAAGAACTTTTGCCTGTCTGCAGTTGCGTGGAATACTGTGGTTTGGCTCACTGAACTTCCATTTGACTCCATTATGTCATTCCTTCCCATATTAGAGAGACTTCAGAGTTAAGTGTACAACTCCCAGAGCTTTTACAGCTTAGCACTCTGGATTCCAATAAGGGCCTGCGGGTGTACCTATGAGAGATTTGTAAGGCAGAAGTGAGGATGGTCGTCATTTCCTGGCATTTCTTGTTTGAAAAACAAGGTCTCATGGAGATATGAGGTTTTCTTCTGAAGCAATGGTTCATGCCATTCTCCAGACTCCTGGGTGAGAAGAGGAGTGCCAGCAGAGGCAGCAGTGGACTCCAGGTTCCAGTCCCCAGTTGGCAGCATGATGGTATAGCAATGGCAGAAGCAACAAGTGCACGGTTCCAGGGCTGTGATTACCTAATCACAGCTTTGATTGTATGTTCTGGAAATCTGGTGGTTTAAGGATACTTTCAGAAGTGGGAGCTCCTGGGTGATTCAGCTCTCTAGAGTCTGGGAGTCATTCCAGAAGACTCAGACTAGAGCCCACTCCTCCAGCCCTTCCAATGATTTTGCAGGCACTCATTTACCGTATTAAATCTCTGCCTGTTTAAAATGTTTCTGTCTCCTGCCATGGACCCTGGCTGACACTACAATCTTTCCAATTTTCTGTAATCCCTCAGTGATTGCTGGCAGCAGTTTAGCAAATACATCTGCAAATTGGCATCACCGATGCTGTACAGTCACAAATTATGTCTGAAACTTTTCCATTACTCTTGAATCATCTTTTTTTCCCGTATGTGTCTTGGGGGAAAAAAAATCTTACTTTTTTTTCCCAGCAATTTTTTCTTTCTTGTATCTTTATGCAGATAAAAACAGAGATAAATCTTTAGGAAGATTTGCCAGCAACTTTCTAGCCATTTTATTGAAGACTTTCTAGCAACTTCTTGACATATAGTACTAACACTTCTACCAGTTCTGTTCTGAAAAGAATGATACGGCCTTCTGTTGTTATGCTCCTATTATTTTTGATGATGCTACAAGCTATGTTTACCTCCTTTTATGTATTTATACACACACATACACAGGCAAATCCCTGCAGGCAAGTCTTGTTCTCAACATATTTATTAGCTATTTTTTTCTTCGTACAATCACAGACAACCTCTTACACAAATGCTCTTCTTCCTAAATCATAATCATTTACTTGGTATTTTTTCTTATTCCCCTTCCGCTTCACATTTAAAATGTTCTTGGTCATATTAATATGTTTGTGGGGAAAAAAATCCCTAGGCATTATGAGAATAACTTTATCTCTTAAGCAACAACAAAAACATCGTTGGAGCATCTTGAACATCTTAAGCTAGAGCCCAGCAAGCCACATTCTGTCCTGGGATGTACATTGTACCCTTCATTGCTCTGTTTCCATAATCCCCCAATCTCACTTGACCTTTCCAAAGGCTGGGACCAGAAACCGAGAGAACCATGTTTTTGAACCTGCCAGACTCGCTTCTGCCCTGAGGCAGGAATAAAGGGTTTATTGCCCCAGATCCTGGGACTGCTGCTGGCAGACAGCCCCTTAGCCTTTAGTCCTCTTTGAGGATGATCTCAGCTGAAAAGAGCTGCCTAACCCACAGTTACACCCTCTTCATAGGCAGCCTCATTCAGTGACTGATGAACGTGGGATTATAGAAGCCTGGCCAGTTCATGCCAACTCAGAACAGATGGCCAGGCTTATTCCGTCTCCAGAACCCTCAATGAGCTCAGCAGAGCCTGCCATTGCGACTGCATTGCAGCTGAATTTCTGCCTCTATGTTCTTCCTGCTTTTTCCATAGACATTGACCCCGTAAGCACTAATAAATCTCCTGCATGAAATTACCATCTCAAAGTGTACTTACTGGAGAATACTCTGTTTGACAAGCAGTAACTCATGGCCAAATACAGCAACATGCTATGGAGTTCACCTGGATGCTTCTCTAAGCAAAAGGCCAGATCCAACTGTGCATAAAGGTGGCTTGATTCCAAACTCAACGTCAAGACAAGCCATTTCATTTATGTATCCAACTAACCTAGATAACCAAGCATAGTTATAGAGTTTTCAATCAAAACCACTTTGAACCTGACGGACAACAGAGTTGAAGCAGGGGCAACAAGTGGGGCTCAGAGCCAAGTGCTCAAAGACGGTAGCAGAGGCAGCAGCTCTTCCAAACACTAGAACACGAACTAGTACTTTATTATAGCCCTTCAGCAAACTAGTCCTGCAAAATCTACAGAGCTGGTAGGCTGCCATTTAATAGGATAAGTTGAAACTTGGAAAATTATAATTTGGCTTGATTTGAAATATATGAGGGGCATAGAGACTGGTCAGTCCTGCTATAAAATGTAGAGGGACATTCTTGCTACACTGATTTATTCTGTGGCATAAATCTATAATTATACATTTTTTGTGTTTTTATTCAAAATATTAAGGGTCAAATGTTTTTGTTACATGGATACCTTCTTTTTTTTTATTTCATCATATAATGGGGGTACAAATATTGTTAGGGTTACATACATTGCCCCTACCACTCCTCCCCCCGCCCACATGCCAGAGCTTCAAGCGAATCCAATCCCCAGGTGGCACGCACGGCACACATTATGTAACTCTACACTTCCTCCCCCCTCCCGCCTGCCCTCCATCCAACAGATTTTTTTTTTTTACACTTTGGATACATTGTATAACTTTGCCTCTCCCTAAGAAGGGTTAGAGGTATGCCCTTCCCCCCCACAATGCTCTCCACATCCCTATGATGTGGGTCTTGCCTCCCCTCCCGAAACCCTGGTGTACACTACCACCATTTGAGCACCATAGTTTTAAACAGTCAGTACCATTTGATGGTGAGTAGATGTGGAGCCCTTTTCCATATCTTGTGACATTTACATCTCTTTGTGCCCATGTGTGCCCATCAATTAGTTCCCAATTATTAGAGTGTACATATGGTATTTGTTTTTCCATTCATGAGACACTTCACTTGGTTCAAAATGTTGACACTGAAGATAGACTACTTATTTTTCCAATGATAACACAAATACAAAACTTTTGCAGAGTAAAATCATACTAGAACCAATGTTCTTACCACACTAACAAATCTATGGAGTAGAAATGGACTTTGACTTGGTTGTGGTACAAATATAACTCATGTTGTGTTCAAATAAATTGCAATATTCTACAAATCAAAATAGAGGTGTAGGTGCCAAGATTTATAAATATTTACAAATATATACACAATTAGAATAAATTTATTATTTATCTTCTCATGAAATTTGGATTCTAGGAACGCCTGCCATGTTTATCTCATGGCTTTGAGTACTCCGGGCACAGTGTACCTGCAACCTCCCCGTCCGGCCTCCCCCTGACGCACAAAGATTTCAGTTTGAAAATTGGAAGATTAACAAATATACTGTTTCCTTTTTACTAAAATTGTATTAGCATATTCTATACAACCATAACGTGACTATATTTTCTTCCACCAGTAAATGTTTTCCAAATATCAAATAATTTACCCCATTCATTTTAATAGAGATCAACTAAATTTATCCTCATGTTGATAGCTATCAATGTAAAGCTTAGGTAAACCTAAATTGTAAAGACAATATAACTGTTGACTCTAGATCAAAAAAGAACTATAAGGAGGCAATTTTGATTTTATTGTAGTATTACTCAAATAACCTTAGAAACTAGAATTTGTTTTAAAGTTCTTAATATTTTGCAACTTAATTCTCACTAAACCACATGAAATAAGTATTATTCTCATTATTCTCATAAGTATTGTTCTCATTCTTTTTATTATTCTTGTAACTTTCCTGTATTTGAAATTACTTAGAAATAAAAGGTAAATATTTTTATTATGTATACATAGGTACATAACACATATTGAAAAAATGAAAATATAACTGATATCGTTGCATTGTGACACTGTGAGATTTTTAATTTCCCTTTGGTTTTTCTAGGACTTAGGATTTTCTATAATTTTTGTTATCTTTATTATCTATCAAAGAAAAACTATAAATATCTGCAAGCCATTCCACTAAGATAGCAACACCTTTCTCATTATAGTGAATGCTACATATTATAAACAAGACTATTCCTACATGCCTTTCTGATTCTAATTTTACAGCTAATTCATTCTTTTATTCAGTTATACATTTGGTCAACAAAGAGTTAAATAATATTTATTTAGATAATTGAGAGAGTTGATAACATAAAAATCATTTCATGTTAATAACTAGAACTTGCACTTATTTTCTGGAAAGATATTAACATTAACTTGCTGTATTTTTACAGAAATTTGACAAGCTAGTAGAGATAAGGAAACTGAGGCACAGAATTGGTTAAGTAATGTGCTCATGAAACAATTAGTGTATAGGCAGTTTTCTCCTGTTGCGGCTTTATACAAGCTTTCTCTGTGTTTGTAAAAGAAAAAAAAATTGAGCGTCCAGGAAATACTAAAAACCAAAAGCTTAGAAAAATCACAAAATTGTTTCGACAAGACCAATGTCTGAGAAACGTGGTAAAACCAGATAAGTGGCAAGTAAATTCTGCAACAGTTAGTTGGTTTTGTTTATTTTAAATAAATGTAAAGATTGTTCAGCCAAGATTTGGTCTATCTAGTATTTTCCTCACATAACCTACTTCTTTAAGTATTTTAACTCATTAACAATTGGCACTTTGACACTACACATTGGAATTTCTTTGCACAATTATCTAAAAGTACCACACCAATCAAATACGAGTATTGATTTTACTCCTAAATGCAAATCCTCCTCTTGCACTCTCCACCTTTCTTCCTGTTGGTTGGTGTCATTAACAACCAGTGTACTAACCCTACATGGATTTCCTGAGCAGCTGGTTTTAAAAGCCCTCCCCACAGCATCCTGCTTTTGTGGTTTTGTGTGTGCTCAGTTTAGGAACACAACAGGAAACACTAATAAGCACCAAAATGGAAGAGAGATTTATTTATGTATTCTGTTGTGATGCAGCCTAAGTTTGGAGAAAGGTCAGAATGCATCACACTCACTTTAACAATAATAAAAATTATATTCTCACCAATGTTCTTTCCTTGCCATTGGCAAAAATGAAAACGTTTTGTGTGGGTGTGTGTGTGTGCACATGTACATGTGTGCATATGTATTTTTATTAACCCATCTTATTCTAGGACACCAGAACTGCTACATAGGTGAAATCCTTTGAACACTTAAACTCTGTGTCCTCTGGGAACATAAAAATAGTACCTCTCTTTGTCTCTTTGCTAAGCACTACAGGGAAATGGAATTCTACTATAGCGTTTCTTTTTAATTTGAACTAATGCTTTTGAAAATCAAGTTCATTTCAGATTTTTGTGAGCTATCTCTTCATTAATTCATCAAAAATTTGCTGGTATTCTATGATGTCTCTCTCTTTTTTTACTTAATGGATATTTTTATTTGGATAAAATAAAAGACTTCACAGAAGGTTAAATTTAAATGTTAATAAATCATAACATATGTTACAGAATCAAGCAAAAACTTGTTATATTTATTGCTGTAGATACAGAACAGTACAAATTAAGTTTCTTGTACTCAAAGAATGGTAACATATTAAGGAATACGGAATAGATTACAATCAAAGTATTAGGTCAAAAGGAGAAAATACTAGATGCTGATGGGAAAGTCTAGTTTTAAGGAAAAATGGAGAATGGCAAAGAGATAGAACAATTGCTGGAGAAATGTTCTTGAGGTGATGAAATGAAGGGGAATCCAGTCACAAGTGTAAGACTGACTTATGGAAGATAAAACACTTTAGACAGCATCAGCAGGGAAGGAAAATTAAATGGGTGCAGATGTTAGTCTGTAGGTAAATGTGTTGCAGAGCTTACGGATATTCATTTCTGATGGCTTTTAGTTTTGCTGTGACACAGGAAGCAAGATCATCAGATCCTGAGAAAGAGGATGGGGAAAAAGGTGTTGGAGTTTTGAGGGAAGAGGGGAAGGGATGAAATTGTCATCTAACACAGGAGGAATGTAAATGAGCTATAGATCCTGGTCAGTGATGAAGGCTCACTTACTCTTGCTGGTCTGAAATTTAGGAGAGACCAAACAAAGTGAATGTTTTTCTCCAGGCTCAGTCAGCTATCCTAGTGCTGAGGAGTTGGATTTAACCACCACTTGAGTTTTCCTGGGAAAGAGGAGGGGAAGATAGTGAAAGCTTATATGTGGGATCAATTATAATATGAGGCATAACATCTAAACTGTGTAAGGAGGAAAATGAATACACGAGGGTGGACAGGAACAGAAAAATGATGGCAGATTGTAGATTGTAGACTCTGGTAGGATTGAAGAATTATTGAAAATAAAGTACTAATATCAAATCAAATGCATCACTTCCAGAAACAAAATTTTCAAGCTATTGAGATAGTTAGCGTCATTTTGATAATCGAAAAACATATACCAATGAGATCTAGTGGGTGTTTTTACTTGTTTTGTGTTTATTGTCTAGCTAATAGGCTTACAGGAAGTTTAGGAGTCAAGGAGAAGTATAGAAAATAGTAAACATGAAGACTTATCCCTGCAGAATGTGGGATTGACTTTGAGGATTTAATAAAACCCAAACTGCACTTCAAGACTAATACATCAGTTTTGAAAAGCACAGTTAAGAAAAGACCTACTTAGCTAGAGATTTATCTTAGCATCTGTATTAGTTGCTGTATTTTTTACAACAGGAAGTATAATTCTCTCCTAGTTTTTATCATAAACTACAGCTTTGTTGAAAATTTAAGACAGAAAATAAAAAGAAAGACTAGAGGTCCCATGAGTTTATGATTAAATTACGGGCAGCATGTTGTGCCAAAAATGCAATTAGTCAATTGTTTGAGCATAAATCCTGCTTATAGGCAGTAAGTAATGCAAAATGTTAATGTTAAAAACTATTCTACTTGACACTGAATATTTTTAAATCATGTTATTTATGAGATGATGCATATAACATTTTACATGAATGCTGACATGGACTATCAAAATACCACATTTAAATTATGAAATAGAACTTTGAAATACTAACTTGGTAAACACAGCCAAAAATATTTGATAAGAGCCATAAAATAAATTGAAATGTAACAGATCAGAAAAGGATTATCAAATATGAGCTCAAAAATGAATACTAACCTGGAACTTAACTCCAAGAGTCACCTTGTCTCTGTTCTGCCTCCAGTCAGTAGATGATATACTATCTTAGTCCTTAAAGGTATCAAATGAGTTAATATCCTGCTTATATAACCCTTCATACACATATGAAACTTAGCTATCATTCTTTTGTAAGAAGAAGTATATTATTCTTACTCTATCTAGAAATATTTATTACTGATGCATATTGAGTTAAAATATTGAGTAGTGTAGCAGCTATTCTTCTAATGATTTTATACTGCCCTTTATTGACTGTTGAAAAGAAAACTCAAACAGAACACATTTTTTTTGTATTGGGAAATGCATTCAACCAAATATCTTTATCTTATTGAAGACTCACAGGTAATATGACTTTTGAAACTATAGATTGACTATGATAGTCATAAAAATGCATTTTTAGGACTATATAAAAGTCAAACTGATTATTTTTTTCATAAAGTTCAACAAAAATTTGCCTCTAATATTTTCTGATCTTAACTTCTACACCAATTACTTTAACTTATAAATAATACAAGGTTTAAAAGAGGAAGTCATAGGCTGTTTATATTTAAATTTTCTCTGCCTCTTTACACTGCAGTTTCCTTTGCATCAATATCCCAGTGTATCAGGTAGAACTGGAGTGGCTACAGATGTTTTGAGATATGACAAAGGAAAAATTAAGTTAGGAATATGTTTATTTTGGTTCAGTGGGTTATTAAATGCTTCACAGTCATGTATTTAAATCATTGCATCTTTTCACAGTGCAGGTATAATTTCTCAGAATACTGCTACCTGCAGGTGTACTCACCAGGTACTCGATCTTGTGACAGAAAGGGGCAGGGCCAGAAGTTATATCACAATATGGACAGTGCCTGAGAAGTATGTAAGTACGTAAGTAGTAATGGAGAAACAAAGTTTGAAATGTATGAAGCCAGAAGATAATCTGTAGACAACTTTGTCAAATATGACAGCCTATATACAAAATAAACCAGAAAGTTTTTTCCAAATTTGACAACAATTCTAAACATGCATATGACATTATCAGCAATGAACTATGAGGCTGACAAAATATTTTCTAAACTATCAATAATAAAAGATATTTTAACTAACCATGGTAGGGGTCATACTGAAATTTTTTTATATTTTCTCCATAAATGATACTATAACAGCATTTTCATATGGAGACATGTTGGAGAGTATATAGTCAAAAATAAAGTAAAATGGGTATTATATCAGAGAGTTAATAAATAAAAATATTATCTTTTTAGATTTTATGATTATGTGGTATTTATCAGCTTTTTTCAATTTGTGATTTGTTATAGTTTATTCTAAATAAGTAATTCATTTTCATTCTTAATTTTGTATTTATGATTTTTCTAAAAGAGGGCCCTCCAAAATTTTATAAGCTTAAAGCCTAACCATGATATAAATTTTCCTATCCATAACATAAATTTTCACATGCCTAGAACTAAAAAAGTATACTGGGTAAAACCAATAGCTAGAACAAAACTATTTGACTCTTCCCAAAGAAATGTGCCTACAGTCTTATGCTTAGAGTTTGAACTCAAAGGAATTATTTTTGTGGGTATTAACATATTTGAGTCCAGCATACTAAGCCAGAATTTTTGGTTCAGACTTTGAGTGGAAAGCCAAAAATATTGGTTATGGCTCCATGTGAGATTCGGTCAGTCCTTACTGACAACGTAATAAATAAATTAAGGAGATCTCCCATTCCAAAGCTAAACATAAAACTACCCCAGACATCTTCAAGCAGTAAGTTCTCTGCTTAAAAGTATTGATAACTTATAATGACTCTGAGGTAACATGATCTTAGAATGGGAAGAAAACTTAGGAATTCATTTAATCCACCATTCCAGCAAATGAAGAAATTTATCTAAAATACAACATCCCTAAGAGATGTTCATCCAGCCAGTCTTTGCTAGAAAACTATCAATAACCATTGCTTACACCTTCACAAGGAAGACAAACCCGGGTGAGTAGCTCTCACTCTGATAAAGTTCTTTCTTACACTGAGCCAAAATTCAACTTCTTTTAATTCCATGTATGCTCTCCAGAGTCAAACTGAGTTAAGTTTACTTGGTTATTGACATTTGTGAATTCAAATATTTGAAGATAACTTCCGTCTCCCCAGACTCAACCTCTCTCCAAATTAAGTATCTCAGCTCTAGTTTCATTAACCATTCCTTTCCTATGTATATTTTCAAGGAAGTAGAAGTGTAATAACTAAATTATGAATTCATAAACCACTAATGGAAACAGCCAGAGAAATTGAAAATGTCTAACTCAAACTTCAATTAATAGAAATTATAATCAAATCTTGCAAAACTGCATTAAAATCTCTGTCCCCTTCCCTCTGTCCCCATTGCCATATCATCATACTACACACACAAACTTTTTCCAATCTGTTACTTCTACTTGATCTGTAAGCTGATAACAACATTCATGTGTTTTGAAATTTCTCAAAAAAAAAAAAGGAAGTAGGAAGTTAAGAAAATGGAAAAATATTACCTTTGGTAGTAATAATTATATATTTTCCTTGTCATTCAAATTAAATGAAATTTATATACACATTCTGATTTCAATCAGCTGCAATTTACACACAAATGCATACACAGGCAAATGTGTGCACACACACACACACACACACACACACAAACCACTGGCTGCTAGAGACTTGGTAATGACTTCCCAGGCTTCCAAGTTCTTCTTCCTATCATATGCACAATAAATACTTTGCAAAGTATCAAAAGCACTGTGCTTGTCAACTTCAATTTTCGAAATAGAAGAAAAAGCAAATTGTGCATTTCTGTAAATAGCAAACTGTCTACAAATCAAGACTGAATTTTTAGCTTGAAAGACCTTTAGTCATTGAACCAATGTCCTCATTTTAATTAGACATGATGAAATTAAGGCTTAAGGAAGACAATTAACTTGTCTAAAATCACACAGTTTATTTGTGACTCAGGTTCTATAAGGCCATGCCCCATGTTCTAAAGAGTTCAGCCACATCAAAACATACAAGTCAAGTTCTGCATGGTTAACCACCTTACAAAAAGAATAAGGTTTACAAAAAAAATAATGCTGGTATCTTTAAAAAATTATACAAATGATAGTCCCATAGTGAACAACAGATACTTGACCATTGAACAAGATATTAAGAGATATAATGCATGCCTCAGATATAGTGACCCAAAAAAAATCCCCTGAGCTTTTGTAACCTGAGGAGACTGTGTCATGAAGTCCACATCTTTGTCCAGGGTGGGCGGAGCGAAATTTCACCTTCAACTTCAACACTATTCACAGTTACTCATTCTAGGCAAAAGAAGTTTAAAGCACCACTCTCTTCTCATTATAGCAAAGAATATCAGACTGAAGGAGACATCACCCTGGGTGATTGCATCAGTCTAGCAAGACGTTAATCCACTCATTTGCATATAACTTATGTAACATTGTATCATTTCTTGAGAATCCATTGGCTCTAATCCATATAATGCAGTTGGCTGGGATGCAAATTAGAGAGATCAAGAAGTAAAACTCACGCTGACTTGAAGCAAAGCCCGCAAGTCAGGGGCAGATGAACAAGAAGAGAGACTGGATATCAGTTATCAGATCCAAAAACTGGAGACTTACTATTTCAGAGACTAATGGTCTCCCAAGATCCATTCCCTTCCTCCTCGCAGTTATAGGAACCTTTCCAGTTTTACACAGGCACATGGCGTTCTGCTAACAGTATACTCGCCAGTTTTCCTTGCAGCTAAATTAGGTTCAGGACAATGGATGAGGGCAGGAGGGACATACTCAACTTCTGAGTTATATCTTTATAGAGAGGTGGATTACTCTCTTCTTGCTTTTTTCTTCTTCTCACAAACTGGAATGTGACCCCAATTGCTTTGGCCATGTGGACAAGAACAACACTGCCAAGATTCCCATGTCTCTGTGAAATGAAGTTGCCCTATCCCCTGAACTATGCGGTACCTCAGACTTTAATGGAGAGAAGTGTTCAAGCCACCACACTTTGTATCTCCATGTTAGGGCATCTTAGAGAGTATATCCTATTTAACACGGATATCCATAACTATTATAGATTGTATCTACTAGGCCAAAATCTGGAAAAAGAAGCAAACCATGTCCACTTTTGCTCACAACAGTAGCTCCAGCATCCAACGTGGTACCTGGAACATATTAGGTGTTAAAAAAATTGTTATATAGAATAGAATAAAATAGATGGGGTTCCTGACTTCAAGGAAAATCACTGCAGTATGAGGAAATAGACATGAAACAAAAGTAAAGGATGGTTTTCTTTTTCTACATCTTATTAATGCATATTCTTCCAATTCCCTAAGGATATATTATGTCTTATATGAAAAAGAATTCTTACATTGGCAAAAACTAATTTCTTCTGGCATGCTTTTTGATAACCAAGGAAAATAGTTATCAGATGCTACTTATTAGACAACAAGGCTGAAAATAGCATAGAGTCTTAATTGTATTGTTTGTGATATTATTGTGTTTACAAGCTAAATTACTAAATACTTTTTGATGTATACAAGAGGAGTTAGCAGCATTTCTGTGAAAAGGTACGAAATTAGTGATCCTTTTTTGTTGGTATGTTCAAGGGGATAATTTTGATTTCTGCACACTGAACAAGTATATATATATATATATAGCCACAGCACATGTACTTGTAAGTTGGTTTAATTAAAACATTAAGAGATCTTGCATTCCAGTTAAGTGGAGGTTGTTAAAAATAAGCATGTTTTTATAACACAACAATTATTTTTAAATCATTTTAAATAGCAATTTTACAACATTATTTGAATCTAGAAATGCTATTACTTTATAAAGCTGGAATTTTATATTATTAATGTAAATAATAGTATCTACCTCACAGAGGCATTTTAATGTTTCTGCATTTAGGGCTTTCTGAGCAGAGAAAACTGGAATTTCAAGGACAAGTCTTAAAAGTTAAAGACTTAAGAGAGGCCTCCAGAGAGAATATTTGTTTATTTTAGGGAGGTTAGATCGATCTTTCTTTCTTTCTTTCTTTCTTTCTTTCTTTCTTTCTTTCTTTCCCTCCCTCCCTCCCTCCCTCCCTCCCTCTCTCTCTCTCTCTCTCCCTCTCAGAAGGTGGCAGCTGTATAGTAGTTTATATATAAACTCTGAGATTCATAATTTCTTCTTCTTGGTAGTGCCAAAACCCCTTTGCATGTAAAGGACAATATTTGGCTTTATATCATTGTCCTGAACAGGGGAAATGGGGATATGAGTATCTGATGCCATTATTGCCTCAAGTAATAATACTCGGCCTCTGATCCAGAAACTTCATGCTTGCCTTCAGGACAAAAATAAAGGAATACAGATATAGAAAACTTATAATGAGCTATAACAGAAGCACAGATCTATGAACACCACTGGATCAGTTTGTACACTACGGACATAGTGGCTGAGTCTAAGTTTCTATCCCCTACCTGGTAACATGTTTATCAAAAGCAAAGATATCAATGATAAAGCACTTCCACCAATGAGTTTCATCTTTCTCGAAGTACAAAGAAAGAGAGAAGTGGCAATTTCATAAAAAATACTCTGTGAATAATGATCTTCTCTAATATTTTTCCAACTTTTCCTTTCAGTTGCCTTTTCCTATGTAGCAGCATGGCCAAAGGACTTCTTGGTCCATTCAAATTTCTACCTCTATTTGACAATAAAGCAACATTAGTGATTGAATTTTATACAGGATATCAAACATGGTTTATTGTAAGCAAAAATAAGTGTTGTTTTCTTTTTCTCCTTTTTCCTCCTTCACAAAGAATTACTGCTTCTTTTCAAAGCTAATCCCATTAGTACTTTCCTTCTTCCTCAGAAATTGTTCTCTAATAATGATGATTTCTTTTTCTGGTCTCTTCAGTCTCTCTACTTCTCTCTGGGACTCTCTCAGCTGTTTACTTTGAGTCCCGATGTCTCTCTGCTTTCTCTTCTCCTCTTCATCTTTTTGTATCTGTCATCTGTTTCTCTCTTTCTTGTTATTTCTGTGTATTTTTCTGCTTCTGTCTCTCTGCCTCTATCTCTCTTACTCTCTCAGAGAATCTCTCTCTCTCTTGGTCTCTCACACTCACTCTCTCTTTTTCTCTCTTCATATCTCACCTCTCACATCCAGCATTTCTTCTCTAATAGGGTAAATAGACTTTCCTACCATTAGACTTTCCTTTATCTTTGAGGTTGCAAGCTTTTAACACCCAAGAGCTCTTCTTTCACCACCAACTTTACAGAAAAGGAATCCTTCTAGAATTGGGAAAATAAAGTTGAAAAACTCAAGAGGTAAATTTTGAAGAAGAGAGTATCAAAATGAAGTGGTAGGTACCAAAGTGCCAAAACAAATAAGATGGAGTCTGGAGAGTCCTTGTTATATTTGGCATTTGGTTTACTGATCACTTGGCAAGAGCAGTTTCAGCAGAGTGGTGTGCACAGAAATGGATTCCAGTGAGTTAGAAGTAAACAAGAGATGCAGAAGAGAAAACTAGAAGTTTAACTGCAATATCTAGTAAATGCCTACTCTGCTAGGAACTGTTCTAAGCCTTAGACATATAATTAAAAACAAGCTTGACAATACTCGCTTTATGAAGCTTAGAGTACAGTGGGAAATGAGACAATGTAAACATAATGGAATGATACTCCAACAAAGGAAATACAAGGTTTTGTAGAAGGTGGTCAGGGGGCACTGACACTGGATTTAGCGGATGATAGACATTCTAGATAGGGCAAAACCTGCAAATTCCCAGTCCTCCTCCTTTTCTTGTGCACACAGCTAAACTGGACGACATTTCCAGCCTCTGTACAGTTAGGTTGTAGCCATGTAGCAGCGTTCTAGCTGGGAAATGTGAGCAGAGGGGAGCTCTTCCAGAACTGGCCCATAAAAGTTGTCTGATCCTCTTCTGGCTAATTGCTTGCAGACCTTAGACATCACACAGTGAATATGCCAGAGTTTTCATCAGTCTCACTCCTCAGATCACTGAATCAAACCGACACCTTTCCCTTATCTACTCCCCCATCTCCACCTGACAAATTAGAAATAAATTTCTATTGTGTTTGAGTTTCTATCATTTTCTATCAGTCAATTTACTACAGCAGCTAGAACTGTACTAACTAATGATGTATAAGAACTGAAGGCTGTGGAGGAATTAGCCCAAGAAAAGCAGTGGTATTTAGGTGTTGATATGCCCATCTCTTGACTAAATGGCAGGATCTTTGACCCTATCTATTCAACTTGATATCACTATGACATAGCACGGTGTCTAATATGAATTAGTAACTCAATAAATATTCAGTGAATGAAAATGAACTAATGGGCTACCTTAGGATGGAATTAAATTTTTTATTTTGTTTTGTATTTTTTTTATTTCAGGTTTATGAACAATAAATCTAGACAACTACCATCATCTGCATTTTCTTCATTTTGTCAAGCCAAGTCATTCTCCTCTAAATCCAGTAATGCTCCTCACACACGCAGCACTGATAAACATATCTCCAATACTGACGTTAGCTGTAGCCATGGCATTCCTGTCTGATTTCTCAACCTTATGACACTGATGTTATGCATTCTGTGAGGATGCCATAAATATTAATTTATAGTGATCCCTCTTACACTTAGACACGAAAATATGGAAGAGTATTTTTAGTATTTTAGTAAATTTGTATCAAGTCCTTGCATTGTACTCTTTAATGATTCTTTTAGAACATGCCATATATCTGTGATATTTAATATTATCAGATCAAATTTAAATTGGTATAGTATTTAATAAATGATTTGAAAAGTCTGTTATGATAATACTAGCTCATTCTTCAGATTAGCCAAAGGCATAATTATTAGAGAAACTTATAATTATTCTAATTATTGCATTAACATTTGCATGCAACAGTATCTATTTCATACAGCTGATGGTAGCCACTATTTTAAGTACATTTTATTGTTTGCTGTATTACTCCTGAAATTAGGGAGTTATACTATGTATCTGATACATATCAATAGGAGACACATATGCAAATATACCCATTAAGTATTGAAGGATTTAACAGAAAACAAGTCCACATTTAGGGTCGACTTGTTTCCATTAAATCCATTCCATTATGTACCAGGCACTTTTTGAAATCTTGAGACTATAAGGATGAAAAAGTCAGGATCCTTGTCATAAGGAGATCATCATCTATTAATAGCAGCAGACTCAGTTTTAAATAGCATTAAAAATATGAAGAGTATCAAAAGACATGTAAGTATAACACTCATGTCAATACAGATGAGAGAGCAATTGCTTTTGCTGAGCAGTAGGGAAGGTGAGTTAAGGCTTCATAGAAGAGATGATCCTAGAGCTGAAACTCAAAGATGAGTAGTAATTTCCCCGGGGAAAACAGTAGGCATGTCAAGAGCATTAAGGTGGGAGAAAATGATTTCATAAAAATACCAGAAGAATAAAAGTGGCCAGCACATTTGTGAACAATGGCTACTGTGCCATTCTAAAATATTCAAATTTTATTCTGCAAACAACTTTATAGGCAGTGTGGAAGATGGACTAGGAGAGGAAGAGATAAAGGGGAAAAAGATATCAGTTAACTACCTATAATGACAGTGCAGATGAGGTATGATGAAGACATGGAAATGGCAAGAAGGGACATTTCAGATGTAGGAATAATTAGACTCAATCCTGAAAGAGAAAGGTGGCAACTATGACACCATAATTTCTAATTGAGGCAACTGAGAGAATAATGATCCCAAATAAGAAATATATAATGAAGAGCAAGTTTGGGTAAAAGATCACAAATTTATATTGGGCATGCTGAATTTCAGATATCTGTGAAGTACTCTGAAGGACATAAGAGTATAGAAATAAATATATGGACTGAGAGCTTAGATGTAAAATGTAGCCAGGGTGATATAGATGTGGAAGAAAGTAGGCACTGAACTGGGAAAGGGGAGGAAGAACATTTTAAAAGTACAAATATTCAAAGGTTAGAGAAAGATGGTCAATAAAAGAGTTGCATAATGCTTTGTCACAAAAGTAGGAAGGAACCAAGAAACATTTGGCTTCAATCCAATCTAACATCACTACCACTCACCCACCAGCTAATAATATTCATGACACTTGTCCTACATTCATTCCATTGTTCCCAAATTTCTCCCACTCTGATCCAGTTCTGGTTCTTGGGCATTTGCCTTCCATCGCTCATTTAGAAGCTCACTTTCTTTATACTTGAGAATTAGTACTTGGCTTTCTGGCTCCTTTTGCTCTGGCTCCTGATTCTAATTTTGCCCTTCTCTAAAGATGGGATTCTCTTATTGGCTTTCTGAACATCAAACTGGAAAAGACAGTACCCTATCTAGCCAACAACCCCAAATAACTTGGCCATGACCCAGGACAGCTACCATAATGAAAACTAACATGTATTGACTGCTGACTAAAGCCAGGCACTGTATTAACTAATTTAGTTTGCTTTAACAACAATTCTATACATACATACATATTTCTGCTAGCCCTTTCTTCAGTCACAGGTGAAGTGACTGAGATTGCACACAGGGACGAGGGAGCCAGGGTCCCAGAGTCCACACTCCTCACCACTGCCTTATGCTACTCCTCAATGTGCTGTCCCCTCAGTCCATCCAATTCCAAACAGGGAGCAGATTTTTTTTAATTCTTAGCTTAAAATTCAAAGAAAGACAGAATTCAAGAAGAATGAGATACTTAACATTTCCAAACATTGCAGAGAAATTAAAAATGGGAGCTGAAAAAGAATCCAGTGGATTGGCCACTTAGAAGGTCAATGGCTGCCTTCCCAGAGCAACCTACTTCATCGCAGGGGAGACGGTGGTAGAACTGGGACTGTTTGTGAAACGAGGACAGAAAGGGTATATGGAGGCACTAACCTCAAACTACACTATCAAAAAGTTTGATGAAAAAGGAAGGAGAGACGGAGAAGTAGTTTGAGGGGCAGGCACGTTGGTGAGAGGTCTTCTATAGCAGGGGAGAAGAAGATTCAGTCAACACCAGCTTCAGTCAAGGATGTCAGACAGAGAAAAACTGCTAGGCCCCAGGGGCTGAGGATGGAAGCAGGAACACAGGTGGGCAGCCAGCCTGGGGGTGCTCCTCATGAAGGGACTGATTGGGCAGGGAACACTGTAGATGACAAGGAGTTAGGAGGGGGAAGGGGAAATTGAGAGCTCATAGTCTTAGGCCATCTGTTTTCTCTGGAAAGTAGGAGTTGAGGCCTTCTGGTAGGAACAGAGCTGATGAAGTGGAATTGAGAGCTTGCATGAAAGTTGTAAAAGGATTGTAACAGCCACCTTGGGAATGGGCTAAGGAGCTGACAAGACATAAATAAAATGGTTGCTAAGCAGGAACGAGGGCCTAACTGAGGAAGAAGCTCATAAGCTTATCATGGAGGAAATCAGCTATGATTATAGGATTTCTCCAGCTGGGCTCAGCCTTCCAGCAGGAGCAGAGAAAACAGCCAATTGGGCTAATCTCGATGAAGGTTTGGAAAACAAAGCTGCAGAGGGCAAGGAGGTGAGAAAACAGAGAACATCTGAAAGTGTCTGAAATCATTCTTCATGGTTCCTGGCTAGATAAGGAAGAAGTTAATCCAGCAGGCGAGTGACAGGCTCAGAGAACAGGGAGGCCTTGAAAGACTGATGTCCACAGGAGATGTAGGGAGAGAAAGGGGGTGAGAGAAGGGTTGCTGAAGAAGAGGGATACTGTTAACATGACAACAATTTGGCTTATGATTTTTCTCTGCTCCTTGATTCTTTCCATTTTCTTATCTATTTTAAACCACCGTGCTGGCAGATTATTAATATGTAACACCCTAGAGTACATTGTATTGTACATTGTATATGCTAGTTACGTTGAATTTCTCTCACTGATCACTTGGAATCAAAAGTTCATTGATTCGATATCAGCTGCTAGCCCATCTGGTGTGTGTGTGAGAAAAGGCAGCTCCTCAAGGGGAAGGTGACCCCCCACCAGGGCCCAGAGCTGGAGGGCGGGCTGGTGTGTAGCCCTCACGCCTGTGCTCTTGTGCAGGGCACACACACCCCCAGCCATATTCTGCTGTCCTGGGCAAACCCAAAGGAAAATTAAAAAAATATATATTTGGGGTTGTATCTCCCTGGATTGGGAGTAAAATCTTGATTTTATGAATGGACATATTAAAATCTTCTGCAGAAAGATGTTTTTAATGATAAAAAACAAGAAAGAACATAAATGACAAAGAACATAGCTATGAGAACTCCAAGGCTCATGCTTTTAAATAAAAGAAACTCCACATCAAATGAAGTGGCTGACTGCCCTCTCTGATGGTGATTTAGACTCCTCCATCGTACACAGAAACTTAAAATGCAGTGTGATTCAGTGCTGGATCCATAACTTTGGACATGTAAAGTGAAGCTCACTTGACAAGGTCAAATATTTTAAATAAATTTAAATCTCATTGCAGGAGAGAGTATGAATCCAGGAGTAGAGAGCAGACAAAGGGAATGATAGGGCTGTCACTCGATCTTCCAAACTGAAAGATATCTTCCTTTGTCCTCAGCCCCCACATTCAAATCTGTGATTAGCAAGACAGCTCAGACTCTATAAACAGAATGTGATGCTGTAACGGGCTAGAAGCATGACTTCGTAGAGAGAAGGGCCAACTACCTCCCCTCTAAGTTTTATAAAAAGCTCCTCTAAGCCTTAGTATTTTTAGTTACAATATTTATAACACATACCTGCTCTCTTAATTAAAAAAAAAAGCCACATTATCTACAGATGGAATGGACAGGTCTCTTGGAGCAGTAAATGAGAATAATTCCCAGAATCTAAGGAACAGCAATCACCATCTGTTATTTAGCATAATTTAATTTAACTGATGAAACTGCCTCCTTTTTGTGAGGAATTTTGGCTTTTCCAAGATGCACCGAATAGTGCAGGATCAAGCCATTAGATATTTATATTTGGGTGATAGGCTATTTTTTAATACAGTCATAGATATACTTTAATCTTAACAATTATCCAGGGCTTATGCACCTGACAAAATAGTACATGGATCATAAACTTATCTTATTTTAGCAACAAAAATATCTATTGATGGCCTAGAAGACAATTCCTAAAAGAAATAAGAATCAGCATCACTTAACCATTTAATCTTTGTGACTGAAGTAGAAACTGAAAAATAAATAATGTGTTTACTAATTATTTCTTCTGATGAGTACATTAGCATTTATATCAAAAAATGATTTACGGAGAAGACTCAATCATCTATCAGTGAATAATTATCTATGGAAATTTAAATGACTATTTTTCAAATCTGCCAAGAAAAATGCTTCTAGGCTACAGACTCTTACTGTCAGTTATTACTACAGGGATGCAAATAAATTACAAAATAACTGGAGAATGACAGAATTCAGAATAAATGTCCATAATACTTTTCAAACCAAATATAATTTTAAAGATTATGAACTACCAACCCATTCAGCATCAGTTATCACATTGACAATTATATATTTATACATATGAACACATACATATGAAAAAACGGATATTTTATATGTATAATTTTTTTCCTATAAACATATTGCCATCAGAACCCATTGTTTTTCAAAGTACCACATTTTCTCTGTGAAGGAAAAAAATATTGACAAGTATTATTCATCAGTCAAGAACTATGGTAAATAAGTATTTGGGACCTGTGCTATGCACAGGGGCCTAAAAGAACAGCAAAAATGTGGAAGAAAAATACAGTGCTTTATTCTGTCTTATTTCACTGGGCCATCGCCACCTTAAACTCAGAAAATAAAAGGCAGCATTTGAAGCTTAATGCTCCTTATCTCAGGAAGGTTGCAATTAAGGGTCAGAAATTGTAAAATTAATAGAAAATACCAGGGATGAAGAATGTGCTGATATTCCAGATGTGCATTAGAGGATAATCATTTCTACCTGTCAGGGGCTAAATGGAAATGTGTGATTAAAGCTGCATCATTTAGCATAATGGCTCATTAGAAACTAAGAAATGGTCCACAGGAGCTTGAGTGATGTCTCCAGAAACAAAATAAAATCCTTTGGGGCCCAGTGATCAAGACTCTTTTGTGTTATTATATTCAGGAAGTCTGATGCTTTGGAAAACCCTCTGGCTGATTTTACTCATCTCTTTTTATATTATCAGCCTCATAATCATAAAATGCTAACATCCAAATTCTGTGCCTAAAGATAGCCAGCTGGGTTTATTGTGTAACCATGTTGCAGATTTAAAAACTAATGTTTAAAACTTATATATTGTAAATAATGTTGGTTAACTGAAGCCCAGGTAGAAAGATAGGGAGAAAAATGGTTCAAATTCTTCTTTGCCAGCCTCAGTGATGGAGTATTAGTAAAGTCATTTTATTAAATCTCACATTCTCAACTGTAAAAGCCCAAAGTACAGTAATTCTAGACTTATCTTTAGTCTATCCTTAGCTAGACCAGGCTGCTAGGACATTGCTAACCAGCTCACTATACCCACCAGCATCCACTTGTCCAAGGAAGGTGGTGAGAGAAGCCACAGCTCTTTTTCAAATAAGAATCTGTGAATGCCTGAGATTCACTAAACATGCCTGACAATTTAAATTTTAAATTATTTATATGCTTAGGGCCTTGTTGCTATAGACCACTTGTTGAAGGAAATTACCTAAAAATGACTTTAAAATTTTTGTGAAAAACAAAAGATATATATCCTAATATGTCTTATGTACATAATATATATATTAATATTTAAAATAGCATATATGATATCCATCCAATTAATACAAACTAATACATTGTATGAGTATATGTATACATATATAATATATAATAATATGTTGGTTACATATTCATTACAGTGGTCCCCTTTACCTGCAGGGAATATGTTCCAAGACACCCCCCACCATGGATGCCTGAAACTGAAGATAGTACCAAGCCCTATATACACTATGGCTTTTCCTATACATACATACCTATGATAAGGTTTAACATGTAAATTAGGCACAGCAAGAAGTTAACAACAATAACTAACAATAAAATAGAACAATTATAACAATAGTCTGTTCACAGTTTCATAGATGGATTGTTCTTACCAGAGATTTCAGCAATATCAGCGTACAATTTGTGTTCTTTTCTTATTAAATTGAGAACTTTTCAGTTAAAGGAAGCTTTACAGCTTCTCTTTGGCATATCTGAATTGCCAGCATCATTACTCTTGCGCTTTGGGGCCATTATTAAGTAAAATAAGGGTTAGTTGAACACAAACACTGTGATACTATTGACAGTCGCTCTGATAACCGAGACAGCTACTAAGTGACTAACAGGCGGGGAGTGTCTACAGTGTGGACATACTGGACAAAAGGGTGATTCACATCCCCAGCAGGCAGCATGGAGCGGGACAAAGCCAGATTTCATCATGCTACTCAGAATGGCAGGCAATGTAAAACTTATGAATTGTCTACTTCTCAAATTTTTCATTTAATATTTGCAGACTATAGTTGACCATGTATAAAGGAAACCACAGAAAGTGAAACTGTGGATACAGGGGGACTACTGTGTATACATACCCACTACTGTAGATATAGATATTCCATTTAATATAAACTAATCCACTGGATTATTTCCAGGGCATCTTATAAATACACTTATTTCAAATTTGAGTAAACATTATCCTCTAGCTGGAATTGGGATTTTAAAAATTTTAGTTAACATAAAATATATCATCTTATTCCTAAATATTTAATTTTCAAGGCACAAATTTTTTACAACCATTCTATGCTTTTATTTGTATTAAGCTTACCTTTCTGCTGTAAATATTCTGCAAAACATCATCTTGCAAAATTGAATTGGGACCACTTACAAGCTAGAAAGAAGAAAGTTTTACTTCCTATTATTTAAAACTATACAATCAGCTCTTTTCAGTTAAAGAGCAGACCAACCTTGGCAAGTTTTGTCTGTTAAACTTAGTTATTAACTTTTGCCACCACTTTTGCTGTCAGTTTGAATCATCTCTGGAGAAAGAAATGAGAAAATAGAAAATGTTCCTTGGCTTGGCAAGGAACAGCAGGGTGGAAGTGAGAGAAGACAATGAAACCCCTGCTGTTGATTTCTTCCTATGCTTGTTTTTGTTCTTGAGCTGGCAGTAGAAAAAACACTAATGAGACTCTCTTCTGATGATTGGAAAAATGTTCTGAAATGACTTGTTCATCTGGATCCTGACCACTGTTGCTAAAAACTCATCTTACAGATTACTCTGCAATTCCCCACCTGCAAGGCTACAGAGGACTTCTTAGCTCAAACAGTGAAGCAGAATAATTCTTATTATTTCTGCTTCAACAGATAATCTTTTTTTCATCAAAAGTAGAAAGAAAGTGTTCATTTTTTCCAAAAGATTTTATATTAGCTTTTATTTAGTGGTTCTCAACAATGGCATTTTTGTCTATCATCCATGGTGAATGAAAAAATAGTATAGTAGTAGTTAATTTCTTTTGAAGGTATTTTAGTATTTCCTTTTTTCCCTTGATGATAAGTAAGTAATAAAACAGTTCAAACAGGGGTAAGAAATTGTTAGAACCAAATGACCATTGCCCATTTCTTGATGGGGTTGTTTGATTTCTTTCTTGTTAATTTTTTTGAGTTCTAGATCGATTCTTGTTATCAGACCTTTATCGGAAGTGTAGAAAGCAAATATTTTCTCCCATTCTGTAGGCTGTCTATTTGCTCTAATGATAGTTTCTTTGGCTGAGCAGAAGCTTTTTAATTTGATCAGATCCCATTTGTTTATTTTTGTTGCTGCGGTGATTGCTTGGGGGTCTTTTTCAAGAATTCTTTGCCTAGGCCAATGTCAGAAAGGGTTTTCCCAACATCTTCTTCTAGGATTCTTAGGGTTTCATGCCTTAGATTTAAGTCTGTTATCCATCTTGAGGAGGGGGCAAGAGGGGATGGGTATATATATACATTATAAGTGCAATGTGCATTGTCAGGGGGATGGACATGTTTGAAGCTCTGACTCGAGGGGGGAGGGAAGGCAAGAGCAATGTATGTAACCTTAACATTTGTACCCCCATATTATACTGAAAGAAAAAAAAAGAACCAAATGATCAGTTTAAGGGAATTGGAACAGTAGGAATGCAACTCAATTTCAAATAAATTGGGAGGTTGGCAATTCTGTGACATAGGTATCAACATGCCAACATTTACACTGGAAAAGCCAAATTCCTTTTGCACACATACACACAATTCTATGGTGATACATGCAAAAAAACGGATGACATCTCTTTTGTAATTAGTTCCTCCTAAGTGAATGATACACTTCACTTTGTCTGTCTCCCAGAGACCTCACACATTCCCAGTTTCCAATTTCAACCAGATACTATAATCAGGATTGTATGTTACATTCAGGATATTATGTCGATCTGACAGTTTTTGTGAACATAGGGAAGGCCTGTGGATTTCAGGAGCATGTCTGGGAATGGATGTGTGTTGAGTGTGAGAAAGCTCACCATGACAAAGGCAAGAGAAAGGAAATTAATAAAGGCAAGTGGGTAGAGAAGACAAATCAATACAAGAACAGATCTGCAAGAGAAGTAGCACATTACAGATTCAAGCTATGATAAGTAAACAATGATATCTCAAAGCCTAGGTTAAGGACAAGGAAGGGACAACCATGTTTGTGTGCTATAATTGCAGTGTCCCTGCACACGGTAGAGTGGTCACTGGAAGATGAAAGAGGAATACACCATCCCTTTTTTGCCCCTTCATCTTGCTCTTTGTTAGCCTGAAGATAACTTTATTTCCCTCAACCATCAACAAAAAGACTAATAATCTTAGCAAACTCCAAAGCTAACATTTTGAAATTCAGATGTCCCTTTCCTAATGGATTTGCTGATAAATCTGTTCTAAAACTGGATTTAAAATTTTACTTAGGTTTATTTCATTTATTAAAATGTATTTTCAGTTACTACATCTCAGACTAAGGATGACTTCCATCTCATAGAAGAAGTAGCGTCCCAAACTGTCCTATAGAACATACTACAACATTTTTAGAAGATTTAAAAATCTTTCTGTGACAATCTGTTAACTTCTTGGGCAAAATGCTGCTTTGAATCTATTTTGGGGGCCATTAAAAGTATTTCAGTTTCCTTTTACAGGCAGTCCTCACTTACTGTGGTGGTTTTATTTGAAGTAAGATGCAACTATCCCAAGGAGTATTTGAGCATCTGAACTGAGAATCTTAGTCAGGAAAACTTTCTCATGTTAATATTCTACAATTTTCTATCAAAGAAAAGGAGCCAGAAATCATCTCATTGTCTCCTTCTCCTGTTAAATTTATATTTACAGCAATTATCTTAATATTAGAATCTTTACTCTACCATGTGTATTAGTATTGCTGCCACAACAAATCACCATAAACTTAGCTGCTTAAATAGCACAAATTTATTATCTTATGGTTCTATAGATCGCAAGTCCTACACAGGCTTCTCTGGGCTGAAATCAAGCTGTCGACAGACTGAGTTTCTTTCTGGAGGGGCTGAAGGAGCTCATTTGGGTGTTGGCAGATTTCAGTTCCTTGGCGTTGTAGGACTAAGGTCTCCAATTTCTTTCTCATTGACAGCTGTCAGCCATTTCTATCTCTAGAAGGCAGCCGCATTCCTTGGCTCATGGCCTCACTTCCTCCATCTTCAAAGCCAGCAACGTGAGTCTGTCTCATATTTCTAATCTCTTCTTCATATTCTCCTATTGCATCCCTCTGACCCATTCTTCTGCCTTCCTTTTCCACTTTTAAGTGTTCATGTGATCATATTGGTCCCAGTTGGATATTCCAGGATAATCTCCCCATTATGAAGTCCTTAATCTCAATCACATCTGTAAAATCCCTTTTGCCATACTGAGTAACATACCCAAGGATTTTGGGGATTGGAGCCCGAGTATCTTTAGAAGACCATTATACTGCCTCTCACACCATGAAACTATTTTATGCCACAAAGAGGTTCACCTTATCTCTGCATCACAAAAATAAAATAAAAATTAAAAATAAAAATGCCTTTATCTGTTTACCTGTTTAAATATGTTTAATACTTGAAAGGTTTGGCCCATTGCCAAAAATATCAAAATGTTTAATCTTTCAAATTGCAAAAACCAACTACCAATTGACATTAGGAAAGATGGAAGTTTACCAGGTGAACTTCAACAAAAGCCTTGGTATATTTGGCAAATGAGGTTTAAATCCTAGTATTCAGCAAGTACAACAGCAGTGCAAACTGTATTTGCATACAGTGTACTAAGTATAAAACAAAGGTTTAAAAAATAATAAAAACTATCCATTGCTATCACTAAAATAATATTGCCAATATTTCAAATGAGTGAAAGAAGAGGTTTAAAATGGAAGATTTTTCAAATGTTTATTTCATCCTCATCTCACCCCTTAAAAATATTTGTGTTTTCAAATGGACATTGTAAATATAGCAGTAACAAATAAATATATTATATAAATAAAAATTCTTTAAAAATAAATAAATATACATATATAGATATAAGTATACATATTCAGGGTGCATGTCCTAAATGTTTACTTACTGATGTGAGCCATCAAAATGATTGAAAATTGTTATACTAATAAGTTCATGTTAAATATATTTGGTTGCTACATTCCAAATTAAACTGTCTAAAAATATACTTATCAATTAATCTGATATCATTACTTTTGCAGGAGTTTTATAACAGCAAAATCAGATCTAGATTTTTCATGATTTCAATCAGCCACTCAAAAATGTCATAAGAGAATAGTTACTAAGGAGCCCAGAATCTTCCCATTTTGGAAACATTAAGCAAAAGTTTTTAAAATACTACTTTTTTCTAAATTGATAACTTGATTTTAAACATTGAACTTTAAAAGTCACAGGAACATTTAAAATATCATTTATCCCTCTCTAGTAGGTAGGGGCTTTTATTTGCTATTAAGACATATTCCTCTCATTTCATTTCTTTTTGTGAAACATAAAAATAACAATGTTTAAATACATTAGTGATAGATATAAAACCTCTTATTCTCTTAATTTCTTATGGTTCTTGTGTCATATAATACATTATTTTTCTTGTGCCAGTATGTCACAAGCCAAGTTGTACATTGTTAGCAAGTATGTAATGAATAACAGATAATTCTCACAATTTTATTTTTACAGGATTATTTTCCCCTCCGAAGTCATGCTATTTATTTCTTTGGGTTTTGTTTGTTAGTGTATTTGTGTCTAGTAGACGCACACAGTATGTTCCCTTTAAAAATACAGCATTCATTCTACTTACCAAACTATTCCCTGAGCCCCAGAGCCAATAGGCTTTAGATTCTGGTAGCGCTTGAGAACTGTGAAGGTTGAGTCTCCCACTTCCACACTGTAGAACTGGTTGTCAACTTTGCTTTTGCTCATGTTGTAATGTTTGGCAATATATGACACATCCACTTGTTTATCGAATCCCTGTCAAATAGAAGGACAACAAAAACATGAAGAAGTCAACAAGCCAAAATGATGAGATGTAGAGAAGCGTGTTCTTTTAATGATTACTAATACTAAGCCATCTATCATCTAGTTCATGAAGTTCATATAGAAAAAATTATGTATTAATCCACACAAGATTACCTAGAGTAAAAGAGCTTAGAAAAAAACAATGCAAAGGAATCTTTTTCAATATCAAAACTATTTATAATAGAATTTATAATAGAACTATTATAATTTATAATAGAACTATTTATAATAGAATTATTCTATTTATAATAGAATAATCTTAGATTGATTCACATAATCTTTTCAGAAGTATTCCAATGAAACAATTCATCTGCACAAGAAACATCTACTAAACATGTTCTGTCTCCAAGACTATACTAGGTATTTCACGATTCAAGTAAATAAGACAGAGGGGGTCATGGATCATCCTTTATAATAGTCATACAAGGAAGAATGAAAGATTGTATCTACAGCCCTTCCTTAGAAAAAAACTAAGTGAAGTTTTAATTATTTTAATTAGGTAAATTTGAATTAAACAGTGTTAACTTCTTATGTTCTCATTAATACCAAAAATACCATTATCCTGCAGTAAGCATAGAAAAAATTTAGTTCAAATTAACATTCTTCTAAAATGCCACATGACACTTTATTTTTTGAAGGCTTAGATTTTAAATATCTCAATTGTTGCATGTTTTACTTATCCTTAAGAGAAGTTTTTATAATAAAATAAGAAAGCGGAATTAGAATGTTCCTAACACAAAGAAATGATAAATGCTTGAGGTGATGGATGCCCCAATTACCCTGATTTGATTATTATACATTGTATGCCTGTATCAAAACATCACGTTTCCTATAAGTAAAGACAAGCACTATGTACCCTTAATAATTAAATAAAAAAGAAAAGTTCATCTATCAATCATATTTAGCAATTAAAAAGTTTGTCCTTAAAATTTTGAATGATTATATATATATAATATAAACATCCATTACCCATGATTATTATTTATCCATAAATGATATTATATCGCACTTTAAGACATAAATATTATGAATTCTCTAGCTAGAAGGGACCTCACAGAATATCATCTAGCCCATTCCTTGGGGCACACTGGTGGATGCCTACCCAACAGTGATTCCCTCTTCTTCTTGCTGACATTGCTCAGATTTTAAACACCCCACATTTTTTGTGGGTTCCTCCCCAATCCCAGCCATTGAAAATTAATCAATTAACTTAATCCAGTTGTTCTCATTAGGGATGGCATTAACCCACAGGGGCATTTAGGAGATTTGTGGGTATATTTTGGAACGTCACAATGATGGGAGATGTGGCTTATATTTATTTTGCTTGTCAAAGAATGCTGGTTGTCCTGCAATGAGTGAGACATTTCCACACAATGAATAATTCCCTACACACCTCACAACTTTTGAATGTTCTGCCAAAACTTTAATTAGCAAAAAAACTGCCTATAATATTTTGAGCACAGAATCTAAACCAAAGAATTTTTGTATGATCTTAACATATACTAACTTTTCTGAAAATCTAATTCTCATATAATTTGAAAGATTTAAACTTCCTAAGGCTCTAAATCTCTAGGTTGGTCATAAAGCAATTTTTCTTGGAAAATTTTGGTATTTTATTGCTAAATAAAAAATAGAAATAGAAGTACCATCTAATTTTGCCCCCTATTCCCTGGTAAAGGGACCCAGGCAGCACCAATAATGGAAAGGAGGAGAAGACAGTGGGGACTATATGAACATGGGTGGCAAAACCTGTGAATCCAGTGCAAGAATCTTGAGACCCTGGATAGCCGAGACAGATTTGAGAGTGGAATGCAAGTGACAGTCACCAGCTTACGATTGGAACAGATAAGGTGACAGCATTCAGTACAAATACACACAAACTTCAAACAATAAAGAGGACTGCAGATTAGGAACTTACATTGTTTGGACAGAAAACTGAAATATCGGGTAATTTTCAAATGCAATAACAAAAGTTCTGAAATTTAGAAGGCAGTCTGTGGAGCATGGAATAGGAAATTAAACAAGGCTATTAAAAATCTGGGCATTGCAAGCCTATTCAAGGAGACAACAACAGGGTTTAGAATTTAGACAATGGGTGTGGACAACGGCAGAAACAAGAACATTAGTATTTAAACGATCCTTGATTTCAATCATGGTACCAGGAACTGCTCTCCACACCACGGTCCATTTCTACTCTAGACATTTTGGCATATGAGTAGAACAGTCTGATTAAAGCCCTGCTTTTTTCCTGGCTAACAAAGGTAAAAAAAAAACAAAAAAAAACACGGAGCTAGATTTTCAAACAAATTCATCTGCCAAGGTTGATTCAGGATGAATGAAGTGCCGAACTTGCCATTTGTCATGTTGTGACTTTTCTTTACATCATTTAGTATGCTGGTTTCTGACCACCTACAAAATCCTTAGCACACATTCACCTCATGAAACCTAGATAAGCCCTCTCCCTTTCCTCCATTTATCACCTTCACTTTTGAAGTGTGGCCTTCCCGACACTACTGCCTGTATGTACTAATCATTTGTAATGACCTTTATGTTCTAGGCACCTGACTTCATGCTGTGTTTCGGCTCTTCCCTACTCCTTTGGACTTGGCTGTGGCCTTTCTAGCTATGGTCTTAGTCTTCATATTAGACTTGAACCAAAATGTTGGCCCTCCTCTTCCAATACTTCAATATATAGTCAGAGAAACCAAGAAAGTGTAACAATTCATGCCACCTCTTTTTCAGGCTTATTCCAAGAGATACTGTATTTAACATTTACAACAGTTTAATCCAACAAACACTGATGACATGCACATTATGTGCCAGATACTGGGTTTGGCACTGAAGATACAGCAAAGAAAAGAGAAGGTCCCTGTGTAGAATGGAGATAATCAAGTAGGCAAGAAGTTGAAATCTCGATGATATATTCTAAAGTAGAATAAACCAGAAAGTGCTGGGAGCAAGTGTCAACCTAAATAACACAGAGAGAGGCTCTCTAAAAGAAAATGGTATTTATTCAGGAATGGGTCATTGCAATGGGAATACGTGTGCCATAGTAAATTACATGCATATGCAAGGCTGTAACGGAAGACAATGGTTTTTAAAAAAAAAATGAGTATTACATAATTATTTTGAGATATTTATCTTTGACTACAAGGATCAATAACAAGAGTGATGCTAGTCCGAGGTTGGACAGGCAATTGCTGGGCAGATGTCCTCACAGAAATATTTTTTGTGTAAGGTTGTGATGACCTTTGTGCAAGGTTGTAGTTTTTGCAGTCTTTTGAGATAATTATTTTTATCAGGCATATCAGAACTTTTCTCATTATGGCCTTCCTCTATTTGTCTATGCTCTATTTGCCAAGGTTTAGTGTGTTTTTTTTTTTAACACAAGTGACTCCATTTTGATTCTGACAACTTTCACAGTAGCAACTAAGTGCTCGCATTCATTCATTACCATTAATTCATTCAACTACTACGTATAAAGCAACTACTAGATGCCAAGTCACAGGATACAGTTGGTAAAATTTGAGGGGAGACTTGATCTCTGTTTTCCCTGACAAACAATATCCCTGGACCAGCCTTCTCACTGGTTCTCAAATGTGAATATACCTCTCAACCACCTGGGGATGCACACTCACATCTGAGAAGGGGGAACTTGACAAAATACAAAATACAAATCACAGGCACAACACCCCGGAGTCCTCAAACTACGGCCCGTGGGCCACATGCAGGTGTTTTTGCCCATTTGTTTTTTTACTTCAAAATAAGATATGTGCAGTGTGCATAGGAATTTGTTCATAGTTTTTTTAAACTATAGTCCGGCCCTCCAACGGTCTGAGGGACACTGAACTGGCCCCCTGTTTAAAAGTTTAAGGACCCCTACCCTGGAGATTTGGATTCAAGCATCAGCATAGGTCCTGAAGATCTGCAGATTACTATGTAGTCCTGGTGATTCTGACTTGAGGATCTGAGTATCTGACTTTGAAAAAGATTGCCTTAGAGCCATCATTCTCAAAGTGTGCTCCATGGAGCGTCAGTGTCAGCATCCCCTGGACACGTGTAGAAAACGTAGAAATGCAAATACCCCAGAGTCAGAAACTCTGGGGGTGGGGCCCAGCAATCTATGTTTTAATACGTCCTTGAAGTACTCAGATGCATGTTGAGAGCCACACACTGGAATGGAGGGATGGCCTGAAGACTGTGAAGCAGATGACGCAGCTCTGCCTGAGTTATTTAGAGAGTAGAACACTTACTATGCAGCAGAAATAATATTTCTGTATTTGCATCGGGAAACATACTTTGTAGCTCTATGAACTGCTAAATTCCTTTGCTCATGGCACACATAAACTGAAAATCAGAGTCTAAGTTAGAACAGGATTACCCTATACCTCAGATTCAATTATATTAAAGAGCCCCACTGCCCCAGACTCAAGGATTGACAAAGTCTCTGTGTTCTGTAGGTTGACGGTTGGCCAAGTGCTATGATGAAGTAAATCATTTCATCTCATCAATTGCTCACAGTCCTGACAAGTACCCAGTGACTTCCAGTGCATACCTAGGACAGGATATTTTATATAATGAGGATATATAGACTTGGTGACATTTTGGAACAGTGGTTTGGTAACAGTTTAGTACAATGATTAAAACAATCACAGGCCATGTGTAGTGGTTCGCACCTGTAATCCTAGCACTCTGGGAGGCCGAGGTAGGAAGATTGCTTGAGCTCAGAGTTTGAGACTAGCCTGAGCAAGAGTAAGACCCCGTCTCTACTAAAAAAAAAAAAATTAGCTGGGCATTGTGATGCATGCCTGTGGTCCCAGCTACTTGGGAGGATGAGGTAGGAGGATCGCTTGAGCCCAGGAGTTTGAGGTTGCAGTGAGCTATGAAGATGCTATGAAGATACCTGGAGCAACAGAGTGAGACTCTGTCTCAAAAAAAAAAAAAAAAAAAAAAATCACATAGCTTATCTACCAATTTTAGCAATAAGAGAATTCCAAGTCAAATAGAAACAATAAAAACTATTCAAATGAAATACCTAATGCCCTGACACATTTCTAAAATAAAAGTAATTCACTGATATTTTATCTCTATTCCAGAGTGTATAATTTCTCACAATAAGATTGAAAATAACCATTATAAGGATTATAAATTCACACACACCAATACATAATTTCCTTTCACATATCTTCTTTATACCCAGTTTTGAATTAAGCTTTAGGTATAATCCAGAAGTTGGAAAATACATTCTTGAAAGTATCTCAAATAATTGGTAAAAGTCTACTTTAATTATTAGCTAAGCAGTAAGACATAGAGATAATAGCACTGGAAATTTTCTTGGGTTGATGTCATAACCAAAAATTTGATGGCAAATGTGTTGTGTTGAAGAGCTTCCCCCAGATTCCATCTGTGCCCCAAGCTTACAAATGTGAGTTTTGAAAAGTTCAGGACATATTTAATTAGTGTATTTTATCCTTCAGCTTCCATACAGTCTTCCTTGTCATGACTATAAAGTTCAAATATAAACTTTCCTCTATAAAATGTGCCTATGAAAATATGCCATTAAGATCACTATGGAAAGGGCCGGGCGCGGTGGCTCACGCCTGTAATCCTAGCACTCTGGGAGGCCGAGGCGGGTGGATAGCTCAAGGTCAGGAGTTCGAAACCAGCCTGACCAAGAGCGAGACCCCGTCTCTAAAAAAAAAATAAAAAAAAAAAAAAAAAAAAAAAAAAAAAAAAAAAAAAAAAAGATCACTATGGAAAAATACAGTCAAATGCTAAAAATGACTTGTCTCTAGTTATATGTTTTAGTATTTCCTGAGTTCAGGCCATAGGATAAGATAGCTGATAGTTTGAACTCAAGAAGGGAAAAACCAAAAATTCATGTTGGGAAGGCATGATTACCCAATACTTAGTTTCAGGCAGAGATTCTGAAGTTTTAACATGGATTCGAACTATCTGGGGGTATTATAAAACACTGATTTCTGAACCCCAATGGATAGTTTCTGATTCACTGGGGCTAGAGTAAGGGCCAAGAATCTGTGTTTCTAACAAGTTCCACACTTTGAGAATCAATGTTTTAGAGAATTGTAGATATGAGAGATGTCACCATTCAAAGAGAGCTAACTGAAGAAGCAAAAATGGAAAGCAACGCAGATTAACAAATAAACAAAAGATGTGGGAGTTAAAAATAATGTCATGGAAGACTCTCCTTGGTATTAGCACCTCTTTAGCAGGCCCAGAGATATTTTCCCATCTCATAGATACAATATAGTGCCTGATCATTGTTATCTCAATTAGTTCATGAAAATAAGCATTTCATCATCTATTTATATTAAATTTATACTAAAACATTTGAGAAGAATGTATGAAACTAATGGGGATTTATAAATGTTCATCAAAAGTATCCTTCCAGGTTCCCAAGTTTTCCATAGCTTAAAAAGAAAGAATGAAAGAAAAAAGTATCCTTCCAGGAAATAAATTAATGCATTAAAAGTTAATTATAAGGAAGGAATATTATACTTAAAACATTATAAATCACCACAGTGGTAACTTTTGGAAATCAATATGGTTCCAGAATAACTATATGTTAGAACAGTCTATTCAATTGATTTAAATTATTTTAAAAAATTCATTCTTTCATTTACTATTACACTTATATTTAAATGATTCAACGTTATTTCTATGCAGATATAATCAAATTTCCTTGGCAAACATTCAAAGCAAACTCATATCATGTCCCCCATCCTCCATTTGCCAAAACTTTAAAATGAAATTAAAAGAATTTATTGCTGCTGGCATTTTGGTAGGCAGAAAGGAAATCTGAATATAATCTGTTCTGTGAAAAGACTGTTTTGTACAGACCTGCGAGAAAGGACATTATGAAAAGAACTCCATCATCAATTCAGTTGCTAGCCTATGGCCATGGAATTTGGAAAGAAAAATGCTCCATATTACTGATTTTATCCTGCAGATGTCCAAAGCCTTGATTGTACTTTTCTCAAATATAATAACCTATACTCCTGAAGCACTCCTTCCTTTTTTTCATTTGTGGATGACTGTCCTCTCTTACTGGTAATTTCTGAGCTTTAAGAATTTTTAGAGGTTCAGTTTTCTTAGTTTCTTTTGAATAATGTAGCTGAAAATAGCACCAAACCTGGATCAGTTATGCTGTGAAACCTTGAGAAAGCCATTTTATTATTTCATTCATTTATTATTGATGTCCTGCATAGTTTCATAAAGGATTTGCACAGCTCAACATAAAAGATATAAGAACAATAAAACCATTAAATCCAGTTTTAAGAACAAATGTCAAATAAAGTAGTCTGGGAGATGACAGTTTTACCAGAAGATTTACATTATGAACATCTACTGCCTTGAGCACAAAACTTAGTGACATGCTTCTGGAAAGCCAAAGGAAAAAAATAATGACAAAAACAACAAAACCACAGTGAGTGGCAAGTTTTAATTCATTAATCTCATAAAATATACCAATACATAGGAAAGATAAAATCTCTTTAGCACTTAACTTCAGGAAGAATGTATTCAATAGTTCTTTATATATAAACTTGGAATCAAAAAACAGGCAGTAGATAACAATATTTTTTAACGAAAGGCACAGAAATATATTTTATATGACTTATATGATATCAACTTTCAATAAGGCAAGGAGAGAAAGAAAGGTGAACCAGTATTAATGTTTACCTAATAGAGGTGTGCTCTGCATTCTGTTAAAAGTGAACAGTCAAAACAGATGACAAAAGTGGCATACAGAGCTGTTTATTAATTAGCTCTAAGTCTTAGAACTATTAATTAGTGATACCAATTAATATAAATTAATGTTTTTCCAACTCCAAAACATGTGCCCTTTTTAACTAAACCATGTACTATTTCTATTTTAGTTCAGCTAAAATAATTCAGAAAAGTGATGCAGTTTTCTCATGATAAGGTGAGCTATAGGAATAAAGCTTAGAAAATCAAGAGAAACAAATGAATGTCATGTCTTCCTCTACAAATTCTTTCATTTATCACTTGTCTCTGTGTAAAGTTTAAACTTAACTGAACATTAAATAATTTAAGGTTGAAGTAGACAATCGCATGTGGTAATGGAAAGCTGGATTTTCAGAGGCACCATGACATTTAAAGAGCCTGATTCCACTCATTTGTTAAATATTTATGGAGCACCTACTGTGTGTCAGGCACTATTGAAGGTGCTGTGGATATGAAATCTATCTCAACAGGATAAACAAGATAATTAGCTACAAAATGTACCTTCAGAAAACTAGCCAATCTGTTGGATATTCTTCCAGTACTGCCATTTGGATACTGAAAACTATCTGCCAAAAGTCGTGATTCTGCTTTTGGAACAAATGATATTGAGCTATTCATTCTCACGGTTAACCAGCAGATTGAACGGCTTCATGATGACACTCCAAGATCATTGTATAAAGTCAGCAGAAACAATGCCTACTATTCTGTTTGTTGTGGCAGAGAGGCATGTGCTCAATCCATTTTAAATCTGAATCAAATTATTTACCTATGAATTTTAAAGGGAGACAATAATATTTAATGACATTTTGGATTAGATTTCATTCTGTTAAGAGTACACCTCCCCACTGTTTCTTTTTTTTTTTTTTGAGACAGAATCTCACTTTGTTGTCCAGGTTAGAGTGAGTGCCATGGCGTCAGCCTAGCTCACAGCAACCTCAATCTCCTGGGCTCAAGCGATCCTACTGCCTCAGCCTCCCGAGTAGCTGGGACTACAGGCACACACCACCATGCCCGGCTAATTTTTTTCCTATATATTTTAGTTGGCCAATTCATTTCTTTCTATTTTTAGTAGAGACGGGGTCTTACTCTTGCTCAGGCTGGTCTCGAACTCCTGACCTTGAGTGATCCTCCCGCCTCGGCCTCCCAGAGTGCTAGGATTACAGGCGTGAGCCACCACGCCCGGCCCCCACTGTTTCTTGAAGTGTTACTCTCTAAGGAGGATTACATTATGGAATCTATTTCACTTTTATATTATTTGGCCCAGAGATGGTTACTCTGTGGAATCAATGACTTATAAAAAATCAATAATGCAGCAAAATTTTAAGACTTAAATTATGTTTAACAATTATTTTCAATTATGTAAAAAAGCATAAAACAGTAATCAATAGTAGAGCAGGTATGGCTTCTGCCTGCTTGTTTTTCATGTATGAAGAAAGAAAACTAGTACTGCTTGAATACCTACTAGGCACTGAGCTAGTATTAGGATCAGGCAATCTGCTACATGTCTAATAAATTATTTCATGTAAGAATTAGTATTCTAATTTTGCAAATGAAAAATTCTAGACTGAGAACTTCAGCATAGGGTAAAAATTCAGCTGTTCCTTTAACTGTCTAGTTTTGAATCTTAACCGTGAGATCTTGGGCAATTTCTTTATAACCTTACCCTTGGTTTCCTTATTTATGAAATGAGGATAAAAATCTACTTTTGGTTTAAATGTGATAATCTATGTAAAGCTCTTAGCATGGTACAATATTACAGGAAACTCTCAGCTTATCATCATCATCATTATTACTATAATTATCATTATTATTCAGAAGTTAGATAACATTTAAAGACATATAGCTAATTAGCAGTTTTAAAATGCTCTGAACAAAAGTTAGCCTAACTCCTGAGCCATAATGCCATTCCAAAGCACTATATTGCTACAAAACCCACATTTACCCAATAGTGTTCAGAATGGTCAGGTAACAAAATATTTTTTCTGTGTTTTCATTTGTGGTACAAACAGTGGTCGACAAACGTGCCCCACTACATTTTCCAGCCTGCGTTGCAGTTGTAGTTGGGGCCATGTGACTATTACTGGCTCATATTCCACAAACAGAAATGCCAGATGTCACCTAAATGCAGAGGTTATTAAAAAGTGACATACTTCCATAATTCAGCTCTTTGCACACTCTGCTGTCTCAGCCAGCACATCACAGGATGACAGGAGCCTAAATTCCTGAGTCATAAGATGGCAGAAACCTAAATTCCTGAGTCACTACATAGAGGAGAACCCTTGCTAATTTGAACTGGAATTTGTATGATGGGAAATGAACTTTTGTTCTGATAAGTCACTGAGATTTGGGGTCTATCTATTATTATAGCAGTATGTTTTTAATTCAACAAATATTTATTTTGTTCTTACAGTACGCCAAGAACTGTTCTAGGCACTGAGAATACAAAGCTCCTGACCTCATGGAGCTTAATATTAAATTGTCCCTTAGAGCAGTGGTCCCCAATCTTTTTGGAGGGTGCTTATTTTTTGTCTTATGTTTTGTTTGAGTTCGTTACAGATTCTGAAAACTAGTCCTTTGACAGATGTATAGTTTGCAAATATTTTCTCCCATTCTATAGTTTGCCTGATTACTTTGTTAATTATTTCCTTTGCTGTGCAAAATCTTCTTAACTTAATTAAATCCAATTAATTAATTTTGTTGCTGCTGTATTTGCCCTTAGGGTCTTAGTCATAAATTCTTTGCCTAGGCTATGAGATCTGTTTGGAAAATATCCAGCCATGTAATATGAAAAATAGAGACATTTACTGAATTAGATACAAGACACAAGAAACATTGTACATAGGACAATGGCACCTCATTCCCCTTCAAAGGCACCTTGGGACCTCACACAGTTCTCCCAGCATCTCTTAACCTGACCCATACATGTTCAACATTCTCAGGTGCTCTGCTTGTTGCAGGCCTTTTAGAACGTGGATCACTTTCAACAGATTTTTTACCATCTTTGAAAAATTTGCACCACACTTTGATTTGTGCTGCACTTGTTGCATGGTCCCCGAAAGCCTTCTGAATCACCCGAACAGTTTCCATGGAGGAATGTTCAAGCTTAACGCAAAATTTGATGCAGATTCATTGCTCTACCCATTCAGTCATTTTAAATGCTACCCCCACACAGTACACATGCTCAGTCAACAGCGTCTAGCGCTCCACTGACAAGTACAGTGAAGACATCATTGTTCACAGACGCACATCACAGTCTACTCTCCTTGGCTGCCAAGTTACATCAATGTCATGCAAACCGTTCTCATTATATTAACAATGACTGGATACTTTCCAGACAGCCCTCGTATATCTAGAAGAGTTTTTCCTATGTTTTCTTCTAGAATTTTTATGGATTCATGCCTTACATTTAAGTCTTTAATCAATCTTGAGTTAATTTTTATATACGTCAAGAGGTATGTATCCTATTTCATTCTTGTGTGTATGGCTATCCAATTTTCCAGGCACCATTTGTCGAATAGGGCATCCTTTCCCCAGAGTGTATTTTTATCTGTTTTGTTGAAGATCAGTTGATCATAACCATATAGTTTTTTTCCTGGGTTCTCTATTCTGTTCCATTAGTCTATGTCTCTACTTTTATACTAGTACTGTGCTATTTTGGTTAATATAGTCTTGTAGTATAATTTGAAGTCAGGTAATATAATGCCTCCAGGTTTGTTCTTATTGCTTAAAATCATTTTGGCTATTTGGGCTGAGTTGCAGCAAAAGACATTATTGCATTCCTTTTGATGGCTACTGAGTAGTACTCCATGTTATGGTGAAATCAATAAGCAGTCAATAAGTATTATAGATATCTCCTTAGCATAGAAGATATAAGAAGCCATAAAGAGTTTCTGTGTCATAACCAAAAGAAAGACCAGTCTTAGCTCAGTCCCTTTTATTCCTAGTGCTACTCAAACGTATGTTTTGTTGATTAATTACTTTGAACCCTCTGTCTCAGGCTTTCTCAAAATCAGAAAATCATTAAAATTATTCATATCTAAATCATCAGTAAATATTTAGAAAGGACAATAAGTTAATAACTGTTAGATAACGTTAGGTGAATACTGATTTATGATTAGCAAAATAACCAAAACATAATTAAATCTATTGATATATATTTGTAAGATGTAAAGATGTTGAAAAATTGACTTGATTTTGAAAGGCAAGCAAACAAATTTCTCCTTGTGAAGTAGTGTCTTCTGCTAAGTTTTTATTTCCCCTCTTTTATTCAAAAAAAGCATTTATTGAACAGTTACTGAAGTAAAATAAACTTCTGGGTTTGGAAGTTAAGGATAAGGATGCCCTGGTCCTGCCTCTGAGACAGTACCATTGACTAGGGAAAACACAAACTGGCAAACCTAAGGGTAACGCACACAGGATGAGATAAATGCTATAGACACCAGTGGGAGTGTGTGAGGTTTCTAACACACATTATTTTTCATGAATATATTCCCTCGTTAAAACCCTGACTCATCTGTTCAGTACAGCAGAGTTCCAAAAATATTTTTCACAGATTTTCTTAAAATTCATACAGTGAAATGAAACAGCTCTGTACCTCTGTTCAATTGAAAAAAGAAGGCTAAAACTGCTTACCTATATCTCAGGAGGATCAATAATTTTTGCACTTTAAATTCCCTTTAGGTCTATATCTTTATAGAGGATTCATACCACTGCAAGCTAAAGATTATTCTTTTATTGTCTACCATTACAAAGAAAAATTTCTCCCCAGAACATAACAAGAAATCTCTTGCCTGCTAAAGCTGCTTGGTTGAGTTAAAAAAAAAAAAATAAGAGTTGCTTAAAAGGTCAGTGAATCCCATATTCTTAAATAATTCAACTAAGAATTAAAGTTAAAACTATTATAGAAAATGTACATATTTTCTGATGATAGATACCATTCAGGCAATTTTATTTTCTATATTTTCTGTGATTTCTTATGGACAACAGTGAAAAAAATTGGAAATATGACATAATGAAAAAAGCCACAGATTAATACTCAAGAGACCTGGACACACTTGATCACTAATTAATTATTGACAAGTTACTTAAGGTCTTTAGTACTGTCTGTGGGGCAAAAAGTTGGGAGCAATCTTAGCCCTGTTGGTGATCAATTTAAACACCATAGCATATAAAGTACTGTGAGATGCCCTATGAAATGAGATGCTTCCAAGGAACATAGCTTGAAAGTAAACCCCAACAGATAATTTTCCCTCTGAAATTAAATACACTATTTTCTTTAAATTGCTAAATAAGTAAACTAGGGACAGAGCTATAGGAAAAATAAAAATAAATGTTATTATCAAAAAAAGTTCTACATGTCAAAATGCTCTAAATCACAACTAGAAATATTCCACTTACTATGATGTTTCTAGAGTTTTTTTAAATGTTATATGATATGCATGTATATTTTCTCTGCATTAAAAGCTCATAGTAAGCAAGAGAATCCAGGGTCATGAAGAAAGCTCATGCTTCACTTCTCTTTATTCCTTTGCTTTAAAAGAACTCTCCCTGGGAATATTCTGCATCCATATCCAAATGTTGGAAGTTGATTTGAAAAATAATTTCAACCTACACAAAGTCTTTTTGGATTTAAAAAGAATGGCTAGGCCGGGCGTGGTGGCTCACGCCTATAATCCTAGCGCTCTGGGAGGCCGAGGCGGGCGGATCGCTCAAGGTCAGGAGTT
>VBSM01000142.1:11206813-11251508 GCA_008086735.1 Cheirogaleus medius | reverse complement strand
AAAGAATGGCTGAAAATTTAAGATTTTTTATGGATAATTTTTGAGCTTCAGCTTTAATCTTGAAATATGTAAAACATGAACAGAGCAAGGCTCCGAAGCTTCATCTGTATTTACAGCTGCTCCCCATCACTCCGCCTGAGCCCCCCTCTCCCCTGCCCCCCACAGTGGAAAAATTGTCTTCCATGAAGTGGTCCCTGAGCCAAAAAGTTTGGGGACTGCTGTCCTAAGTGATTAAAGGGCAGGTGGCATCTATAGCATGGATATACTGGACAAAGGGATGATTCACGTCTCCAACCGAATAGAGAGGGACAGTGGGCAATTTCATCATGCTACTCAGAACAGCATGCCATTTAAAATTTGTGAATTGTTTATTTCTGGAATATTCCATTTAATACTTTTGGGCCACAATTGACCATGGGTAACTAAAATTTCAGGAAGCAAGACCACAGATAAAGGGGGACTACTATGCAGACTTCAGCTATTTTGATGATTAAGCCCCATTTCAAGGATTTAAAAGAAATACTAAAAACTGTACATATAAATATATAATGATTTAATAAGAAATCACTTTACTCAATGATTAAATACTATATTTATAATCATTCAATAAAATGTCTTTATTTCTATTCTAACTTAAAAGAACTGGAAAAAAATCTAAGTATCTACTTTTACTTCCTAGGCTACTTTTAAGATTATATAAATACTAATTTTACTGTGGAATATATGCAAAATGGCATGACAAAATAGAAATACAAGGGAATATACTGTACCTTGTTTTACCTGTAAGGAACACACACCTGACAAAAGGCAATTTTCACATCCAAGGTTGGTTCACTGCAGTAGTATAAGAAATGGAGGCTCATAAATACCTGCAGGAAAAAAATGGGTCATGAATTTCCAAATCACTGACTTTTCATTACTTAATAGTACAGATTTTAACATAATTTGAATTATACACAAGATGTTGTACACAAAATATATTCAATATAATCTTTACCTGGACAAATATGAGGTATTTTTCATAAATTTTAAATGTTAAATAATAAAATAAGGTAAAAATTTCCTATCTTTTATAGTGATCAATGTCATCACAACCATAAAGATGAAAGAAATTGGATATATCTAAGTGAAGTGAAGTACATCCTATTGTACCACACTTTCAGTACTTGGCATCTAATTAAAAAAATAACTCAAACATATACTCAAGAAAATACATATAAAGATGTTTATTATAGAATAAAAGTACTATTAAATATAATTTACATTGAATTCTATGTAGGACTTGGAATAGATTAGTGCTTAGTATATTCATAGAAATGTATCAAACATGATGTTGAGCGGTAAAAACAGCAAGTTTTAAAGGTATGAAGATCACCATATTAGTGTAAAATTTTTAAATATACAAAAATGAAAATACACATTGCTTTTAAGTATAAATAACCACAGAGTAAAAAAAATTGGGCACTATATTAATATCTTTTTAATCTTACAAAGTACAAAGATTTCAATTATATTATTTTCTGTATGTTCAAAATATTTTATAATTTTGTAAAGTTTTAAGAAGAAGAAAAAGTTATCTAATGGTGGTAATGCCAAATTAATTACTGGGTTATTTGGGAACGAGACAGCATCATCAGAGAAATCCAACTGAAATTCTATTCAGTTCAATTAAACACACTTTTTTGAATGCATATTGTGTGTAAGACAATTCAGTGAGATTAAACCATTTTAAAATCACTATCAGAGCAAGACTTCTGTTTCTGGCAATATAATTGATTAAACATCCTGAAAATCACTCTCAATGCAAAACTCCTAAAAATGTTAGATGAAATATACAAAACATCTTTTAAAATGCATAGATGAGCTGCCAAAAAAAGGCAAGAAAAGTTCTGGGAAGTTGAAAACAATGTGAAAGGATACATGCAGAGAGGCAAATGAGCTGAAGTTTCTGCTTGTCCAAGGCCATCTGCTGATGTCTGATGATGAGAACTTTAGTTCTTAAAGGGCACCACGCAGAGTACAGGAAACAAGGCTTAGACCTACCTATGGTGGAAAATCACATCAAAGATACTGATTGAGCCTACTAGAGGAATTATTCAATAAACTTCAGGAGGAAGAAAAATAATCCCAGGAGGAAGAAAGGTCTGAATTATAAGAAAAAATGTTTTGCATTGGAACTTGATGTGCAAATTTTTCAAAATTAAGGAAGATGAATGGAAAAGAATATATAAGACATTCCTGAAGAAGAATTAGATGAGTGTTTGCCTGGGGTGGGGGAAGGAATTGCTCTATCAGACATTAAGATCTATTATAAAGCTGTAATAAGTAAAAATATGTGGATTGATACAGAGATAGACTATCAATTAATAAAATAGAGAGCCTAGAAACAGACAAATACATGGAAACCTGATTATGTTAAGGACTGCATTGCAGACATCTGAGGAAAGAAGAAACTATGCATTAAATCATGCTGAGATGATTGGTCATTTGTATGGGGGTGGGGAGCAGATCCCTGTTGGAAGGCAATACTCCACAGGCCTCTCACATTTCTGCATGTTTTTCAAACAGAAGCACTAGTTGCCTTTGTTCCAGAATATCTTCTCAAGAATGGTTATAGAGCAGGCAGCCTTGAAAGATAGAGATAGTATCTCCCTCTGCAGCAAAGGGTAAGCTTGATTACTAGCCAGTATAATAAAAATAAAGTCTTTTTGGGGCAAAGATTAGGTATGCTTACTGCCCATTATAAAAGATTTTGGTTCCCTAAGGTTTCTCTTCAATAATGTAACCCACTGTGTGTGCAGTTGTCACCTGACCTTCTTTGCATCACCCTGTGGGAACTGAGGCCCAAGGAACTGGCATGAATACTGATACTCTAGCTGCTGTTATTGCTATGAGTAATAAAGACTCTGTATCTGACCCAGGAATCTTGTGTCTCCTGCCAGTACCCATGAAACCATGGCAGGCTAACTTGTGAGTCTGCAAGCATAGTAACATCTAAGACTCTCCAGAGTTCCTGACAATCCCAACCTCAAGTTGTACACAAAAAATAATTCCAGATGGATTAAAAACTTCAGAAAAGGTCAAACTTTAAATAATACACAAGGAAATATAGTTGAATATGTCTGAGAAATACATCATAAATAATATATAAATATATTAAGTTTAAAGAAAATTATTGATAAAAATACATAGTTTATGAAAAGATGTGATTATCTTTTTTCCTTAATTGCTCCTAAAATTCATGTATTTGGGGCCTGAACCTAGACACAAGTATTTTACTTATTTCTAAAACATCCTGTGCAGAATTATATTAAAATAGAGAAATAAACTTTTTTATCATCCTTATAATTTGTAAAATTAAAATATTTCTTGAATTGTTTCTAATTAGTTCAATAGGTACTCGTTCAGATTTCACTATCAATCACAAAAGCCATTTGTCCGGGTAAAGTATCCAAACCCTTATTCTTTGCCTAGTTACATCTTTTTCTTCAACATTTCTCAATATATTTTGTCATTATACTTATCAAGGAGTATACAACTCAGCTCCTTAGTTCCTGCAAGAAACCCTATGTACCACCACTATAGCCATCATCCTACATACAGAATACTCAGCATGTAGCATCCTTATATCCCACATAAGTGTACTCATTTCTAGGTTTCTGTGTGTACATGTGTGAATTATATGTGGTCTTTTTTTCTAAATAGTTACTGGAAAAAAAGATGGTATTTTTCACTTAATGAGTCCCCATTAATAAGATAATATTTGTAAAGCATCGAATATATTATCTTATATATAGTAAATGCTATACATATGTTTTTATATATATAGTTTGATAGATAAGTAAATAACATTTCACATCACAGAGGACAAATACATATTTACTGCAAGCCCCAAACTAAAAATAGCAATAGAATGTTGTTTACAAAATCATTTTGATTTTTATTTAGAATTATTTATAAAGTGAAGTAGAATTATTTATAATATGAATAATCATGTTTAATATTAACCTCATTTTAAAACAAAAATGTATTCAAATTCCCATCACATTGATTCATTGAAGAATATATATTCATTCTATAAATATTTATTAGTATCCATATTAGGCACTGTTACTGGGGACTCCATGGACTAAAACTCAAAGATAAAAAGCCAAAATTAGTGTCTTTAAGGAATTATCATTGAATTAAATTATTGTACATGTATGTAGGCTTATTTTTAAATCCTAAAAGTTCACAATTTTCTATTAGAGTAACTTCTTGATTTTTCTAAGGATGGTCCCTTAAAAATGTTTATTATAACACAGATGGGCATAATAATAAGCCTTAAGCAAGAAAAAGATATAAAACTTTGGGCAATTAATTTAAAAGGCAAAATGAAATCTTAATTCCCTTGAACAAGTAGAATTATTGCTTTAATTGTGCATCTCAGAATAACTAGGCCAATAGGGGCTATTAATTAGGTGAAATGTTAACTTGAATTCTGGAGAGGTGCTGAACTTACACGAACAAATCCATCCCTTAAGTGATGTGGAAAAATCTAACAATATAATGAGCCGAATAAATTCAGAGGTCACTCTATCTTCCAGTCACTTAGCAACTGAATCGTAGTGAAGAGGGCAAGAGGGAAATGATTTGTAAAAATAATTAACCATAAACTCTGTAGTGGAGATAAGTGAAAAGGAGGCTGGAAATGGAAGCAGCTTTATCCAGGGCTTCAAGCCGACTCTTCTTGCAGGGAGGAATTTATCACCACACAAAAGCCCCAGATACAAGGTTTGCCTCTCTTTCTTTTTACCCATACATCTCTCTGTTTCCTCCACTTTCCTTTTCTGTTGATAAACTTCATGTTCATGCTTTTGCACACATGGTGCCTAAGCAAAGACTAAGACTCCATAATACAGTAGAGCTTACATTTGTAGCCTTTGCAGACCAGTATAAAAACAAACAAACAAACAAACAAACTACCAGTCAGATGTGACTGCCCAAGATTTCTTCATCTTGAGGCAGTGATCAAAGCTATAGGTTGTTTGGCTGTCATTGCAGTGGCGGCAATGGGTAACAGGACTGGGCAGTGATTATGGATGTGCAGAAGCAGCAGAGTCCAGGATCGTTCCTTTAGAAACCTGCATATGCTTTGTCTACCTTGGCTCTTGACTGGTCCTCCAGCCATTCAGATCTATGCACCACCTAATGTCCTGTTACTAAATTCCTTTCTGCTTAACCTAACAAGAACAAGAAAAAAACTTTTGCAGAATAGAGAGTATACAAAACAAGAGAAGATCCAGTTAGAACCAACACAGAGACTCTCCTCGGTCAATAAAGATTATCACTAGTTCTTTAATGGAGAGAAACTGGAAATTATTATCAGAACCCATTATTCCTTTATTATTCTATTGTATGTTAATCTTGTTAGGAAATTGGTTTGGCATTCTCAACAAATTCTGTTATCATCTTCTTAATATTCTGAGTTAATGATGCCATGTAGGTTTTCCTCTTTTACATAAGGTGTTAGGAATGGACAATTAAAATCAGTATTATGTTATCCAGATGGATAAACCTATAAAAGTACAAGCGAGGATATCCTTTACTTGCTGTGAGAAGATTTTAAATTCAATATAGATAGTCCTAGACTAAAGGCTGTTAGAATAAGCTACCAACATATGGAAACATTCAGCTGCAAAATGCAGAGTAAAATTTCTCCAGAAATGCATTTCTTCACAGATTCAAATTTAAGAACATTAGCCTGCTCTGCTAAAGCATATCCAACATTTTTCCAGCCTCCTCACTTTAAGCAACATTTAATCTCTTATTCCATTTTGCTTTTTGTTTGTTAAAATCTATATGTCAATGTATTCATTTTGTAAAACAAAATGTTTCCAATTAAGTTTCAAATAACCTCTAGTTGTTTAAATATTATTTCAATTTTAAACTTCTTTATTAAAAAAAATCAATTTTTTTATTTTGTTGAAATATTAAAATTTTTTTTAAGACTGTAGTCTTCATCTTTACCTCTATACAGAAACCAAAACAAACTGCAAACTAACAATGGTTGTTTTTTTGTTTTGTTGAATATTCCCAAATGGGGAGATAAAACATACAAACAAACAAATTTTTTTAGGTAAACCAACTGTATAAATAGATTCTGGTCTATTCCACTAACTATTCCACTAATAGAATGATTTAATTGATATTACATGTTATTTGATTATAGATCCAGGCAATTATTTAAAAACAAAAAGTGCATGTACACATATATTTGTAGGTATGTTTAATTGTATATATAATATTACTAAACTAGAGATGTTGGTCCTTGAATCCACAGCAATGTTTTGTACCATTTCAGCCATACTCTACCCTTATCACAGTTGATTGGACTATGCTGACCCAAGGACAGACAGCTATAACCTCTGTGGTCTGGTTCAAAACTGTGATATGGGTCATGTTCCTTTCTTGGCAATTTGGTAAGTTAAATGAAGGTATGAGCTGTGTTTGAAAAAGAGGCTATGAAAGAGCAAGAGAAAAGCCATGATGAGCCACCTGCAAGTAAACAATAAAAATCATTGCTAAATTTATCAAATGCTTACCCTATATGACCAAAACTATGATAAATGCCTACAGGCATTATCTTACTTAATCTTCACAATAACCCTATGAAACACATACTGCTATTAGCCATGTTTCACAGATAAGGACACTGAGTCACAGAGAGGATAAGTAACTTGTCGAAAGTCACATATTTGTGTAAAACCAGAATTCAACCCCTGGCAATCTAATTCCATAGACCTTATTATTATCCACTGCACAGCACTACCAGTGATAAGAAAAAAGGGAAACTAAGAAAAACCATAAGATCATGCTGTTCCCAGAAAAAGAAGAATCTGAAAAAAGAATCTTATATATCCAGTTCCCTTGAAGACTGACAATAATATACATCCTGTTCTTGGGTTCATATTAGATTTTTGTATCCTCAAAACCAAATGTGCCAAACAAACATAATTAGTATGTGTACATTTATAAAGTTAACAAATTGTTTTACCTATAATTTTTTCCAAAGTTTCTAGTAGCTTATAGTTTCTAATTAGTTGGTATATATCTTTAAATTTCAACAATCCCCATGACATCAAATTCAGAAATTGAAATTAGGATTATAATTATGAAAATCATAATTAACCATTTTAATTACAAAAGAGGTAAAATGTACCTTTTGTCTAAGAACTCAATTACAAATATTTATTCAGTAGCTATTATCATATTGTTTTAGGTGCCAAGGGTATAGCAATGGACAAAACAGAAAAAGAATTCCTGCTCTCATCGAATTTACATTCTAATGAGAACAGGCAAGTTAGAAAATAAATTAAGTGTGGTATAGAAGAAGGACCATTCCAATAGGCAACTTCTAGCAGAATGGTGCCAAACCACAAATTCAAACTGCAAGACCAGAGCAAACAAGCTTGTTCACATAAATTGAAAAAGAGAACACTCCTGTGAGAACTCTTACTAAATGGGCCCACTGGTTGAGTTTTACGTTTGACCTTTTAAAGAACAAATTACATACTGAGGTCCTAGGTAAGTCATAACTTGTAATGACTATCCAAAATTGGAAGCTTATTTACTCATGCCCATTCTGGTTGACTGACTTCCTAGATGAATTCTATAGAACACAATAAAATTCGGATAGAATTCATGATTTTGAACTAGACTTACAGAATAGGAATTAAGTTCTATAATGCTAATAACTGACTTAGTAAATCAGTAATATAGTAAATCTTTATATCAGTTAATATAAAATATGAGGATTAAAGAAAGAGCAAGAAAGGTTATCTCAAGCACAGCTTTTCATGGGAGTAAAAGGATCATTTACTTAAAAACAAGATACCAAACATTTCCTATAAAAGAAAACATCGCAAACACCCCAATAGATCACTCAGAAATACAGATGCAGCTCTTTTCCACCTCCTTGTAATAGACAGTCTAATTCTATTTTTGATGTTTGATTGTTGACAGCTTTCAAGCCTCTACCCCATCCTCCCCTTTCTGCTCCACATCTGGGTCAGATGGATGCAATACATCTGAGCTAGCTGATAAGAAAGCCTAGATGCTCCCCCCTTTGGCGATGTCAGGAAGTTCAAAACACACAAGCCCCGCCCCGTGCACACAGAAACCTTCATTAGCCCCATCCCTAATCACAATGAAATCCCAAACCAGTCTCCTTTCCCTGCTTTCTCAAGCCATTTTTTACCTCCTTAGGAACTTGCCCTTCTCTCCCCAGAAAGCCTCATTATATGAGTAATAAGCCTTTTCCTACCCTCATGGTGTGTGTATGGCATCATTAGTCTTGACATCTGAAGCTAATTTTGGGTTTGGGGGATCCTTCTCCCTTTTGCAGGGTGACCATAATTGGTGTAGCAAGCATGATATCTAGACTATAACTACCACCTCCAAGGGTCTTTCTTCTCTTGCTCCGGCTTGCTAACAGGCTCTGCTGCCTGCTGGAGAGCATGCCCTTTGAGCTCTTGTCTGCTGGCTAGCTTGTGCTTTGAGCTGCTTGTCTTTGTGCTGCATTTGCTTAGTCCTCCCAAACTTCTGTTATGGATTTAACTGGCTTACATCAGAAGTTTCACTATTAGGCATTGAAGAACGGAAGTATGGGATTGAGGCACTCCTTAAAGTGGACCAGGATTGTGCATTTTGACCTGGACTTATCTCTGTGTTTCAGATTAAATCGTGTATCGTGATTCTAACATAAGCCTTAACTGACACTAGGCTCAGGGGAAGGGCTTTTACCTTGCGACTGTTGAGTATACGCTTCAACCAGGCATTGGTCCCTTTCTATAGAGTGATCAGGAGAAAGGCCAATATCCTGTGCAACATATCGGCCCATTAGTTGGTCTCTTATGTGGAGGAAGAACAGTCACTATGTGATTCACCCCTAAAAGCAGATGGCTCACTAGGGCACTACAAAATGCTTTTGTTGCTGCTGCTACCTATACCCCTGTCACCAAGAAAGATCCTGACCCTCAGGGTTATAGTGGAAAACACCCATTCCCTCTGCCACTGCCAATGACACAGCCAAGGTGTTAATTTAAACCCAACAGATGCCTGGGATCCTTAAACCCTATAAAGGAAAGACTGATGTGAGGGTCCCTAACCCTTAATATATTGATTTGAAGCTTCCTGAAATAAGACATTTAGAAATAAGAGCAGAGTAGAGAGGACCTTCTTCCCACTAAAGTATATCCAGTAATGAACAGTAACAAAAACAAAAACTGATATAGGGGATAGAAACAAAAAACTAAAACACACTTTGATTCAATTGGAAACCCAAATTTTACTAAAAGAATTTATGCAAACAAAAGAAAAAAGGAACTGATTAGCTTTTGTGCCTCTACAATATAGGTTCTGAATTAACTTTAACATATATTGAAATGTACCAATTGCCAAGCTATCACGACCTTAATCAATAGTGGGGCTCACAGAACAGTTATCCCGGGAGACACTACTAAATTTAAACAAGGTACACTTTTTACTCTTATGGGAGTTACAAAATATAAAACAGAGGCAAATGGATAGGCCTCGCCTTAACCACTAGAACCACTGCCTTGCCTAAATTACTCATAGTCACAGCATCCATTGCCCAGAAATATCTTGAAGTAGCCATGGACATTCTGAACCAAAGAGTACTAAATTAAAATTCAATTAAGTCTTTGGTACTTGCCATTGGCTTGACAGAATGGAATTGCATGGACTTTGCCTTTCAATGATTGGTATAAGGCCTATTTAAGGAAGGAGTTAATATTGCCAGTATTCCTCCATTAACAGCCCAATTTGGCCTTTTCTCAACCTAAAATAATGAATGGTACCTCATGAGCCATCACACCCAATATTATTGAAATTATTGACTCTATCAGCAACTGATAAACATTTTGCTATTATAAATTTGGTTAATATGTTCTCTTCAGTGTCTATTTCAACAACCTCTCAGCCACAGTTTGCCACCTCCTTTAAAGAGACACAATACCCTTTTACCTGGCTATCTACAAATTACTTCAACAGTCCTGCCATGGCACACAATCTTTGAAGGCAGATTCTAAACATCACCCAACTTTATCCAGGAGTGTAGGTGTTACATCACATGACATCCTCCTCCAAGGAAATTCAGTTGACATACTCATTCAGGACATACCAACATTCCCAAATGAACTCAAAGAGGCCACACATGGTACAAGGCCTCACCACCTTGATTACATTCCTGAAAGCCAAGTGTCACTCTATCCTTGACACTGTCAAGAAACAGCTATTGACCCTCAGCACCCACAAGCCCAACATCTTTTTGTATATTGGAGGCAGCATAGTCCTCATTTACAAATTTTACTTAAGCCCATGTATGGTATTATGCATATGGTGTTACACATATGGTGTTTGATATACTGAATTCTCTTCTTTTGAATATATACCCAGCACTGGGATTACTGGGTCATATGGTAGTTCTATTTCAAGTTTTTGAGGAACCTCCATACTGTTCTCCAGAGTGGTTGCACTAATTTATATTCCCACCAACAGTGTATGAGGGTTCCCCTTTCTTCACATCTTCACCAACATTCATCATTGCTGATCTTCTGGATAAAAGCCATTTAACTGGAGTGAAATGATATCTCATTGTAGTTTTGATTTGCATTTCTCTGATGACTAATGATGTTGAGCATTTTTCATATACCTGCTAGCCATTTGTATGTTTTCTTTGAGAAATATCTATTCAGATCCTTTGCCCATTTTTAATTGGATTATTTGATTTTTTTCCTATTGAATTGTTAGAGCTCCTTATATATTCTTATTAATCCCTTGTCAGATGTATAGTTCGCAAATATTTTCTCCCATTGTGTGGGTTGTGTATTCACTTTGTTGATCATTTCCTTTGGAATGTAGAAGCTTTTTAGCTTAATGTAATCCCATTTATCCAATTTTGCTTTAGTTGCCTGTATTTTAGAGTTTAGTCAAGAAGTCCTTGCCTAGACCAATGTCCTGAAGCAGTTCTTCAATGTTTTCTTTTAATAGTTCCATAATTTCAGGTCTTAGATTTAAATATTTAATCCATTTTTATTTTATTGTTGTATAAGGTGAGAGATAAGGCTCTAGTCTCTTCTGCATATGGGTATCCAGTTTTCCCAGCATCATTTATTGAAGAGACTATCCTTTATCCACTGTATGTTCTTGGCACCTTTGTTAAAGATAAGTTCACTATAAATGTGTGGATTTATTGCTAGGTCCTCTATTCTATTCCATTGGTCTATGTGTCTGTTTTTATGATAATACCATGCTGTTTTGGTTATTACAGCTCTGTAGTATAATTTGAACTCAGGTAATGTGATTCCTCCAGTTTTGTTCTTTTTGTTGAGGATGGCTTTGGCTGTTCTGGGTCTTTTGTGGTTCCATATAAATTTTAGGATTTTTTTTTCTATTTCTTTGAAGAATGCCAGTGGCATATTGATGGGGACTGCATTGAATCTGTAGATTGCTTTGGGTACTATAGACATTTTAACAATAACACTATTGATTCTTCCAATTCATAAGCATGAAATATCTTTCCATTTTGGGGTGTATTTTTCAATTTCTTTCATTAATGTTTTGCAGTTTTCATTGTGGAGATCTTTCACTTCTTTGGTTAAGTTTATTCCTAGGTATTTTATTTTATTCGTAGCTATTGTAAATGGGATTGCTTTCGTGGTTTCTTTTTCAGATTGTTTGCTGTTGGCATATAAAAATGTTACTGACTTTTGTAGGTTGATTTTGTATCCTGCAACTTTACTGAATTTGTTTATCAGTTCTAATAATTTTTTTTTTGGAGTCCTTAGGTTTCTGCAGCTATAAGATTATACCATCTGCAAACAAGGATAATTTGACTTCTTCCTTTCCAATTTGGATACATTTTATTTCTTTCTCTTGTCTGATTGCTCTAGCTCTACGGTCCCCAACCCTCCAGCCAAGCATCACCACCTGAGCTCCACCTTTCCCCACCCCCCAGTGCATGGAAAAATTATTGTCTTCCATGAAACTGGTCCCTGGTGCCAAAAAGGTTGGGGACCACTGCTCTAGCTGGAACTTCCAGTACTATGCTGAATAACAGCGGTGAAAGTGGGTAGCCTTGTTTCGTTCCAAATCTTAGAGGAAAGGCTTTCAGTTTTTCCCCATTCAGTATGATGCTAGCTGTGGGTCTGTCATATATGGCTTTTGTCGTGTTGAGGTAAATCCTTTCAGATTTTTGAGAGTTTTTATCATGAAGGGATGTTGAATTTTATCAAATGCTTTTTCAGCATCAAATGAATTGATCATATGGGTTTTGTCCTTTGTTCTGTTGATATATCACATTGATTGATTTGTATATGTTAAACTGTCCTTGCATCCCTGGGCCTTCTCTATTCACTTTGCATCCTTTCACTGTAATAAACCATAGCTGTGAGTCTGACTATGTTCTGAGTCCTGCAAGTCTTACTAGGAAGTCACCAAACATGGTGGTGGTCTTGGGGACTCCCCAACATATTTTTCATATTTTGTCAGCAAAGTAATGAGACAGTGAATATGTCATTTATTCTTGTTTTAAAATTTTTATACTTAAAAGTTATCAATAAAATATTAACATATTATTTACCTAGTCATATTTAAAAGTAATAAGGAACATTTCCAGAAGGCAGTGTATTCTTAGTGCCCACTGATATAAGCTTAATTATTAAGTTTCTCTCCTATACATTTTCTGTAAACGTTTCCAAAAATATCTTTCCTGATAGATATGTAAATATAAACATAGATATAAACATTGACATAGACATACATATGCTTATATGTTTAGAAAGAGAAAGCAGAGATAGAGATGTCTAAGAGTAGAGTTCTCTGAGAACAGATTAAGAAAATCATTTTGATTATGACAGCATATAGGGTAATGCAAGTGGCATCACACTAATTAAATATGGAATTTCATTTTTAAAAAGTTAAAAATATTTTTCATTACATAGGGATTTCTGGCTTTCAGCATGTGCTCACACACTTGTTCCTCACTGAAATGAGCTTGGCAGGCATGATTTTATGGAAAATAAATCTAAGTCTGCAAGGGGTTCACATGACAACTAAGAGGCAAGCTTCTGAACTATCACTTGGGTGTCTAAGTAGCCTATGTTTACTCCCCATTTAGAGCCAGACTTTCAGTGGAAAGTTGTATTTCAAGATCATAGTGCATTTTAAAGTTCTTAGATGATGCCAAATAAAATAGAGCATATAAAAAACAGAAGAAAAACTTAGCACGTTATTAGTGGCAGGTTAAAAGATTATTAGTTTCAGAGGCCAGTATCACAGTACATTATACCAGAGTTTTAAGATACTTTGAAATTTCTTTATAGGACACAAGCTAGTATGGTAAAGTGCACCAAACCTTGAAAATATTTTCCTTTTAAGGGATATTAATTCAACACTTTGAATTGCATATTATTTTAGTTAGTTTCTGAATGGGCTACCCAACAATGTAAAATTCTAGGAGAAAGTCATCACCTTAATTTCTCCTCAAGAATTTTAAAGACATCTTAGCACAGTCAGGGCAAGAAAATAAATTAAAATGAAAAAAAAATAAAAAAAATTTTTAAAAGACAAAAAAAAAGGATTTTAAAGACAGTTCTAGAAAATAAGAAATGACAGAGGTGCTTGGAATTTAATTTATATTCCATGTTAGGACAATACATGGAAGACTTCAATGTTCTGTATTACAAGTAGGTCTGAAGGCCATTTCCATAGTGACAGTGAATTTCTGGAGAGTATGATACAGCTGTCTCTGAACAATTTCCAATATCATTTCAAATGATTATAGACCCTCCATGTGAGGAATGTATATACTCCCAAGGCATTACAAATCCAATTTCCCTGGCTTCATTTGGTAACATATCTTCATTGGATTTAATGGATTGCTTTCCCTGATTTTTTAAAAAACATCATTTTATGTCCAATAATAACATATTGTGAATGTCACAATTTGTCTTGTCAGTCATGGTAACACAGAGCCCCTAATGACCTGAAATAAGAAGGGGCTCTCTCACATTGCCGCCCACATATTTGTTTTCCTGGTGGTGACAAAACTGTAAATATCTACTTTCAAAATATAAAAAATTATATGAAAAAGACATATAGATGGTATTATTCTCAGGTGTCTAAAAATCTTTTCTCATCTGTCAGCAGCATCAATTACAAGATAGGATCTGTCCTAAAAGACATTTAGACTAGCCTTGGGAATTATGTATAACCAAACTAAAAATCTTCAGAGAAATAATCCAAGAATGGCACTCACACAGGTACAAAAAAGCACATAAAACAATATTGATGTAGATCTGCCTACCTCATATAAGTTTCTATGTCCTGCACAATCTGACCCCTGCTTGCCCCTCTAGCCCCATCTTTTTCCTGTTCTTACCTTGCACTTTGTTTTAATAACCCTAAATTGCTTATGATATCTGTTCCAAAACTGTACCCAGGATTTGTTTTAATCAGTTATGATAAGGCACGTAGGCCCGGCACGGTGCCTCATGCCTGTAATCCTAGCACTCGGGGAGGCTGAGGCGTGCGGATCATTTGAGCTTAGGAGTTTGAGACCAGCCTGGGCAAGAGTGAGAGCCTGTCTCTACTAAAAATAGAAAAAATTAGCTGGACGTGGTAGCGTATGCCTGTAGTCCCAGCTACTCGGGAGGATGAGTCGGGAGGATTACTTGAGCCCAGGAGTTTGAGGTTGCTGTGAACTATGCTAACACCACTGCACTCTGACATTGGCAACAGAGGGAGACTCTGTCTCAAAAAAAAAAAAAAAAGACACGCAGACATGAAAATGATTTTCATAAAGGAAGAAGTTCATACTCACAGATCCTTAGAAACAGGAGGCATGGCATGCCATGCAGAGCCCGGCAGGGAAGGACCAGAGTCAGTCAGGAGGTGAGAGGAGACAGCATGGCCCAAGCATTATTGGCCTTTTATTAGGAGGCAATGGGTGGGGCAAGGTAGGTATATTGAGTAAGGTTTGGATAGTTTGAATAATTTTGTAGTACTCTGGGCTATAAAGACTGTCTCCTACTTGTCTGGTACCCAGCCCTGGGTTGATTTAGAGTATGGAGAATATTGTCTTGGTCTGTAAGAGTTTGATAAAGGAAATGGTTGAAGGCTCGGGTTCTGGATTGGTTGGCTTTTAGATACATGAAAAGTGTGCTCACTGGCAAGTCATTTGCTATCTCTAGCAATTAGCTAGCCCTGGGAGTGGCAGTCTCTCCAGGATCAAAGTCTCAAATGGCAGAGTATCAGAAACACAGAAAATGCAATAAATCTAGTATCCCACAATACCATGTTCTTTCTCTTTTCCTCTTTCCTCATGCAATTTCCTCTACCTGAAATCTTTCTCCCATATACTTCTACTTTTTAACTTATTTTTATATTTTAAGACTCAGTTAAGATATAAATTCATCTCAGAAGCCTTGTCAGATCACTCCTGTTATTAATAGATCTAGAGTAGGAAACTGCCACTCCGGGGTGCTGCCAAGATATCAAGGGTATATTTCCATCAGCCTTTTTACCATACAATCATAAATGTCTGCTACCCACTGTACAATGAACTTCTTCAGGAAGGGAATATCTCTTATTCATGTTTGTACCCCCAGGACCTTACACGGTACCAGGCACATAGTAGGCATTAAATTTTTGCTGAACGAATGAAGGCAGACTCCCAAGTAAGCTATGGTTTCTCTCAACGTAGCTTTATGTCTTAGTTTGACTCCTTCAAGAGCAACAATGACTACAGAATACAGTTTACATACACATTCGACTACATTAATTTTATTAAATACAAGACTGTGCACAGTACAAAACATAGCAATGTTTAATAATAGTTCTATAAGGCCTCTAAATTTACTGTCTTTCAGAGAGAGCAAAATTAAAAATTTAAACAAATACTCCATATTTTGAAATTTTCATCCTCCATTATGAGTTTGCAAGGTAACTAAAGGTTGCCTATCAACACCCCACTGAACTTTTGATAAGTTTAAACATAAAGATCCTGGTTAAATCCAATGAGAAGAGCAAAGTCACATTCCATGATCATGTGAAGTTTAATTTCTTTACAATCCCACACTCTTTAATACAACAATCATGTACCATTAAAACATTTTCCTGATCACATTCCCAAATACTTCAATTTTACACCATTAAAATATTTTTAATGAGCTGAAGTTTGGTTATAATACAATAATGGAATAACTATTGTGAAAAGATCATATGGCAGCAATATGTGTGTGAGGTCATTAAGATGAATCTACCTCATGCCCACACCTGAAAAAGGAAACCTTATTACATTAGTAAATGCTTATCAAGTTTCAATCACACAGAAATAACTTACAAACCATACAAAATCCAGATTTTCTTTTTTCCAGTATCTATCACTACCTAAAAGCTATTCAGTTTATAGTAGCATAAACTGATATAGTCTGTGTTATGAAGAAAATTAACATTCTTAATGGATCACTAAAAATGCAGGAAAACAACTGGTTTTTAATTGTGAGCATAATTTAAAATATTAAATATATCGGAACTGTCTTATTTTGGACTCTGTATGAGGAGAAATGCAACTATTTTGGATTTTATTTTATGAAAAATCACATGCATAATATACCTTTCAAATTAAAATCAAAATGACATGTTCATACAATGCTTCTGAATTATCAGAACTAAAAGTAACCAGTCATGATTTAGAAAAAAGCACTGCCCAATTTTTCTCTTTCAGTGATTATAGAAAAGCTAAATTTATACAGTTTGACTGATTACAAAATATATTTCCCATTGAGTACTGCGTTTCTTTTTGAAGGTCATTAATTCCATTTTTAAATGGAAAATAAGTGTGTGAACTGACAGTGTATTAATTACCATATGACTTTAAATTATACCAATAAAAATAGCATGTAACACAGAAAGAGAAGTTCGGCATCTCTCTCTCAAAAGAATATGAGGTACTTATATATATCCTGATAGCCTGCTGTTTGCTACCAATTTTAAAAATAGACTATCTCTACTAATTTTACATCAGAAATACATTTGTGGGGGGAATTTTGGAATTTTCATTTGATGGTAATCTTAATGCTATTAAATTCACAAATGTGCTAATTTAAATATCCAATCCTATTTATCTAAAACACACACTGCTAACATATAAATATCTATTCTTTCCACATGCCAGCGCCCATTCATATCATGGTTTGGAATGGGGAGAATAGATCCCCCTCAAATTGCAACTCAGCAGGTGTTTCTTTACAGTTAACTTTAGCAAAATTCATGCAAAATAGTAATTAACAATGATCTTCTTTACTTGTTAACTCGTAAAGAAACATCTTCAAAACTGCATTTTTGTGAATAGTCTGCTTATGTGTCAGAGTACATGTGAGAAACCATGAGGATAAATAATTGGAGTTATTGATCTATATTATTCATCAACCTAATACTTCCCTAAATACATAAAAAGTAATATACCTCTGCACTAAAGAAATTACACTTGTACAAGTTCACCTTATTAATTTTCCTTAGTATACAACTAATTTATAAATTATTTCCTCAAAACCACCCTTGATCTATTCACCTTTATTTTTAGGTAATTTAAGTTTCAACAAAATATTACTACTTCAATTATTTTAATCCCAAAATATCATAAAATGACATCTAGTCCACATTTTTATCCTAGTTTTATTGGCAATTATAAAGTCTCTGCACTTTTAAATACTTGCTCAATGTGCTTTCTGTTTTATTAATGACATTTTTTATCTGCTCAGTTAGGAATGGCAGTTTAACAGCTCTGGGAAAAGTGGTCTAAAAATTTAGACCTGAGATAACTAGAAAAGGCATGTGGAAGATATATCACAATTTTAGTTCCATTTGAACATTTCATCAGAAAAATATTAATTGGCTTTAGAATCTTCAACCAAAACCAATGCTAACAGGAAAGCCTAATTCTAGAGGATTTTTAATAGTCCAATGAATTACCCTGGTTATTAAAATGATTTTTACAGTATGTACTGTAATTACACTGTCGATATTTATGGTCCATACTTTATTGTTACCCCAAAGAGCTTTTGCCAGACAAAATACATACAATATTTGGAGCATACTTATACTAAAAAATTATTTATTGTTTATATGAAATTCACATTTCACTGGGCATCCTGTATTTTTATTTGCCACATCTGGTAACCTATACAGAAGTGTAATTATAGTATAATATATTATATAGTATATATATAATATAGTATAGTATAGTATAATGATACTAATTCATTTTCTTCTCACATGGGAATTAAGGAAAATCTCGATCTCTAAATGTTGTGAAAATCTGTGTTCTTAGACAGAACCAGCTACCTAATGTGTGGAGGCTCATGTAAAATGAAAATCCAGGGCCCTTTTTCAACAATTACCATTTCAAGAGGGCAACAGTACAGCATTAAGCCAAGTGCCCATAAAGCCAGCCCTGTTCTTAGAGATTTATATCCCCAGGCATTCGGATATATAAATCGAGTGCCCTTATGTTACAGAAAAATACAGATGAGTTTGTTATAACTGAGATTGGTCTATATCAGGGGGCACAAAACTTTGTCTATAAAGTGTCACATAATAAACATTTTAGACTTTGAGAGCCATACAGTTTCTGCCACAACTAATCAACTCTGCTATTGTAGCAGGAAAATAGCCACAGACAACACATAAACAAACAAGCATGGGCTATACTCCAATAAAACTTTTTATTTACAAAAACAGCTAGTGGACCAAATTTGACCATGGGTCAAATTTGCTGATGTCTGGTATACACTACAAACATGAGCAAAAATTACCAGTTAAGTTTGTTTAGATTCTATGCAGATGAAGGTATTACCAGATAAAAATTTACCTAGGATATTACAATTATTTCCTTGGGACATGAAAACATTTTTTCATAAATACATTACAGAATCTATTCTTTATGTATCTTTAAACTAAATTCAAACACTTAGCTCAATCAATCCACTACCTTACTCTTGTAGGTCCCTTAAAAATATATATCAGGGAATACCTAATGAAACATGTGATATGTGCTCCCTTCCTCTTCTGTTTAATTTTTATTAACTTTCATATGCTTTGCTGTTTGGTAATAAAACTTTAGAGTCAAAGGCAAGAGCATGAGGAAAGACATGGACATGTGGCTGCTGTGGACTGTTCTTTCAGAGTGAAGAAAGACACAGCATGGCTGTCCACACAGGGTCGAAAGGGAGACTGTCTACAAGCCTTATCTCCTTGGTGTTTTAAGAGTTTTCATGCAATATAACCCCTTATATTGTCAATAGGTGAAACAGTTGTTATAATTTCCATTTAAAGATGAGATCCAAAGAGGTTAAATGTCTTGCCCAGGGTCATAAGTCAGAAATAGAAAAGCCAGGCTTATGTTCCAATCTTCTGGGTTCTTGATATCACAGGAACGGCAGAAAGTGAATCCATGGCCCCTGTCTTTGCCCAGAGTAAAACATAGACAAAGACCAAACACAAAAACCCAAGGAACAAAAACATACATTTACCTAGTTTGGGTTACACAGAAATCCATCTACATAATCTCATTACTCCGTGAAATCGAAATAAATGATGACTATATGAGGCCTAGTTACAGAAATAATTGGAAGTTATAGTGTGCAGAAGAGCTAGTTAAAAAACACTCTGGTGAAAAGTATTATATAAACTCTCTGACTGACTGCCACAAAGATTCAGCCGAATGGGTTTGTCTCAGCTAGTTTGCTTCTTCCCAGGCATCAATCTCCCTCCCTCAACCTCCCTTCCTCTGGATGGGACATCTTTGATAGTTAACCCAGTGGTGACTAGCAAGTGTTTGGAAGTCTTTCCTTAAAAGAGCATGGTATTTTCCAAACAGGCCAGATTTCTTAGGTTACAACTACAGAAGCATCAAATGGGAGAAGTCAGAAAGTCTGTATGAAAAAGAGAAGCAAAGTGCTTAGATACTTTAAAAAAAAAAAAAAAAAGACATGGAAAAACAACATCAACCACTTTGTACCTCTTACTAATTTGTGAAATTATAACATATTCACACAAGGTGATTTTTAATCAACAATAACATGAAACCAGAAAATCAGCTGAATTGTACAAAACCTATGCAACAGGAAATATATAAAAAAGGTAAAGCTTCTTGCATTTGAGATGCCTGCAATTTCTAAAATAGATTTTAAAATATATTACTGCTCATTAACACTTACTTGATCTTATGTCTCTATTTAACTATGCATCAAACAAAGGGCCAGTTTAGTGTTTCAGTTCACAGTAGTTCTTAATAGCATTCTTCAGCACAAATAAGTGAACCGCCAGCTGAGAAGCTGCCCTAATAAAAACAGGGTCCTGTAGGAATTGTAAAGTGGCTTATGATGCTTCCAGTGAACATCAGAAAGGTCTATAAAGTGTCACACAAAGTGTGTATGTGCATTTTGTGATTCCTAGAAGACATGTAGGTAAGGCAATAAAATGTTAGCAACCAATTTAAAAGGCAGCTTTAGTTGGGATAATCAGGGCTGAGCTTCATATTAAGTGTCTTTGCCTTTTCCAGTTTGAATTGTATCATGTGATCCCTTTGAGTCTGATAAATTTTCTTTTTAACTCTACTGTGAAATTTGGAAAGCTCTAGATTGCACCCCCCATCCTTCAGCATTGACACAATATTTTCTGTGTTGCACCTTGTAGTATCTAACATCTGGAAATTTTATCCAATATGTAGTCCAGATATGCATTTTTCTCCTCTTTGTAAACATCAATATAGCTATCTCCAGGAAATCTACTTCACATTCTATGTCATTTCATACATCTAAAAATTTGAGCTAGTATTTGCAACCAAGTTCCAGAAAAATATGATTTAAATATGTCATATTCAGTAGCCTGTCTCTTTTAATCCTGTGTACATGTCATGATACTAATTATAAGAGCTTTTTATACAGCTTATAGTCAAGTGTTTTAAGACATTGATTTGCTAAGTCCAACTGTGTACATAGTTCTTTGCTACAAATTATAGAAAACACACTAGCACAGGTGCCAATTCTTAATAAGGAGAACATATCTCTAATTATTTAGGTGTTTGAGTCTACCCCTCAAGGGGAATGTTATATGGGCCAGTAAAACAATATGCCAGTGAAGTTTATAACCATTGCTCCTAAAACCAGTTCTATACAATTTTGAGCAAGTTCATTTAATTCCTTGTGCTCCAATTTTCTTATATGCAAAATGAAAGGGTAAAGTAGATGTTTAAGAATCTAATTAAACCCTAAACTATATTAGTCTAAATTATTTTCTTGGTATTTTGTCTGCAATTGGATTATATGGCTATCAGCTTGGCAGAATACACACTCTTAGAATAAATGAGTAACTATTTTTTTTACTTTCCAGACATGATTAATAGTTAATCATATGCTTTTCTACTCTGTTATCCTTCCATTTAAAATTTGAAAGTCATCATTGCATACTGATAAGCAATCAAAAATAAACTGGATAACCCTAAAAGTCAAGTTGTTAAAGAAAGCAAAAACTTATGTAACGAACACTTTTGTTTGCCTACTTAGAATCTAACCCCTGCTGTTGCCTTTTTAACGCAAAACAAATTTTGGTTAAATAATTAAAAAGTGAGAACTAGCACTTCAGTAGTGATAACCATGTGTTCTTAGCAGTTTTCACTTAAACTTCATAGTAACCTTATAAAGTAGTACTGTTATCATCCCCTTTAAAAATGAGGAAACTGAGAGTTGGCTTTCCTAAATTCACAGAGCAGGGAAATAGAAGAGGTGGGATTTGAAGGCAGACAGTGGGGCACCAGAGTCTCTTAACCATTTCATTCCCCCTATACTGAGGTAGAAGTTAATTTCCTAAAACTTTGAGAGGGTCTCTTGATTAGTAAGCCAATCAAGATCATCCCAACCACCTTACCAATCATTAAGTGGTATTCCTTGACCCCATGATGCTCCAGGGTAGTGTACAACCTAAGTTGGACCAGTCAGACTATAGGTAAGAATGTTTACTCCTTAGTGGGAGGTGAGGTTTGCTCCAGTTTCAGCTAGATAGAATGAACATGCGTGTTACTGCCAACTCTGCTGACAGTCATCCAATCTGCCATCATGAAGGAAGCCAGTCTGAGGTCAAAGCCCACATGGAGGAAGAGAGAAGAGCCAAAAGAAGCATTAAGATAAGAAACTAGAGCCCCTATTTTACTGCACCCTCAGCCTGCTCTGTCTCTGTATTTTCTTTTATGTAGGATAACAAATTCCCTTATTGTTTAAGCCAACTTACACGAGGGTGTCTCTTTCTTATACTTAAAAGCATCCTGACAAATACTGTATAATTAAGCACCCTATTTACAAATCCTAAATCATTAACAATCATTGTTCAATCTAACCCATATATTCCCTCTACCCTGATCTGGAGACCTGTTGTAATACAACATTTATGTTAACGCCCATTGAATCTTTACTGCTGAGCCATTTCCTTTCCAAGAGACTCGATCATTTGACAAAGATTTATTGAGCACTTACTCCATCTCAGGCTCTGGTAGGCTCTGATTTAGTGAGATAAATGTGTCACAGCCCCTACTCTCAGAGTTAAAGTAGAGGAAAGGAGAAAGACACACAAATCAACAAGTTACCATAACATATGGTGGTGCTATAACATATAAAGACCGTGTGTATGTGATTGTGTGTGCGTGTGTGTGTGTTGTGTAGATATTCTAAAAATAGAGCAAATGGAATTTCTAAGATGCTTTGGAGAACTTTATGAATGCTTCACAGAAGAGGCGACATTTTATTTGTGTCTCGAAGAATGTGTACCGTGTTTCCCCGAAAATACAACCTACCCATAAAATAAGCCCTAGCAGGATTTCTAAGCATTTGCGCAATATAAGCCTTACCCCAAAAATAAGACCTAGTGATGGGTGTAGCTATGCAGAGTATCTGCACAACTCATGCATTTCATCGTGGAGCGGTAAAGAAGATGAACAGCCCTTTTCATCTGCCCCATTGTGACAGCTACTATCCCAGAGGTGACAGGAAAGGTGCGGGCAGCCCCACCAACAAGGTCAGCTCCCCCTGTCAGGTCCCGGCCATCCTGTGCGTGCTGCAAGCTAAGGCTTTGAGGGGAAAATAACACATCCCCTGAAAATAAGCCCTAAGATATCTTCTTGAGGAAAAATAAATATAAGACCCTGTCTTATTTTCGGGGAAACATGGTAGGAGTTTTACAGTAGAGAAAGGCACGCTAAGCAGTGGTAAAAACGTGGTCAGCAGCGTAGAACTATGAAAGTGTTGGGAATGTTTGGGAATGGTGGAAAGTTTCAAGTGTTGATGTGCTTCAAAAAACTAAGAAAAGAGACAAGTTCTAGGATGCCAGGCTTGGACAACCTCAAAGATTTTTGTTGTTCTCATACATCAAGTAGCTTCACACTTTTCTTCACCTCAGCCATCATTATCCTCTGTTGGGTTGACAGAGATCAATAAAGAGTCAATGCTGTGTTTATTTGGCTTTTCTATTTCTCCATCTAAGACTGATGGCTAAAATCTCGAGAAATATACTTAATCCCATATGATATTTATGAGATCCTGATATGTGTGAAACCCTGTGGTTACTTTCTTGACAATCATATAATTTCTCAGTGCTTCATTGTTATTGCTCTAATTTTTCTAAGCCTGTCTTTCACAATCACTTTTGAGGTATTATTTGAAAACTGCTGGTTATTTAAATCAAAATGTTAAATTAATTTGCTAACATCTTCCTGTAAAGCCAGTTCACAACTTATATTAGAAACAAACTATATTCTAACACAGGGAGTCCAAAAAAATTATCAAGAGAACTCAATAAACTTTCTTTTCTAAATCTCAATTCATCATTCAACATTTAAACAATATACCTTTACTGAGCACCTACCACATGCATATTCAAGGATGGGGAATTTTATGAGAATGCAGCCTAGAGCTAAGTGGACATGAAATGATTAAATATAAAATCTCAATGTTTACAACTAAAAAAGATTGTTTGTTTTTTTTATCACAGAGGAAGTTTCATAGACCTTGTGACTCCATCAAAGAAGAAACTTTCTCAGGTCAAACTCTACCAAGCAACTCTTCTTACATACCTAAATTGAGAATTGGGACATAAGATCTCTCTTTACCATAATGCAGGGCCAACCTGAAAATTTCAAGCTTGCAGAAAGAAGCATAGAGAAACAGATTGGAGACTCCAATGGGCAGTGATGCCTTTATTTCTAGAAAAAAGGCTGATAAATTGTAATCTTATTAAATATTTCAAGAAGAACAAACCATAAATCTCAGCATTGTAATGGTAAGAACCTAGAAGTGCTCTCAATAAAGACACTATTAGAAATCTAAATTTTGAACAAAGTCAGAAAGACTTAGAAGGCTCTGAAATAGTTTCAAAAAAGTAGAATTGTCGCTAGTGGTTAGGATTCGGCACTCTCAAAAAAGTAGAATTTAGCACAGGTGAATATGAAATTAATTTTAATTAGCAAACAAAATAACAAAGGAAAAGAAATCTAAATAGACTCAAGGAAACTTCCTTGGCCATTACAACCTCTGGCTTCTATCAATTTGCCAGTAAAGAGAAACTGATGGTTAAAACCAGAATATTATTATACACACATACACACACACATACATACACACACACACACCATATGCATTTAGATACATATAACAAAACCTAACAGTAGCTAAAATAAATAGGAGTTTATTTTTATTACTTCAAAAGACATCTGGAGGTGGGCGGCTGCTGGCATTGATTTAGTGGCACAGTTATGTAAGTCCAGTGTCTCTGTGATTCTCCTGAGCAGGTTCCTTCATCATCACAAGACAGTTGCTGCAACTTTAGGCATCGTATCATTGTCAGCTGTTAAAACAAATAGGGGTGGACCTGTGCCCACCAAATAGTTTCTGTTAATTTGGAAAGTGAAATTTTCTCAGATGCTGTCCCAGCAGACATCCACTTGGGTAGAACCATGTCACCTCTTTCAGAAAAAGAGGCCAGAAAGAAAATTAAAAAAAAAACAACTTTCCAGCCTCTATAGGGGAAGAAGGCAGGAGAGAAGAAGGTTTGGAAGTAACTTGGGGTCTGTCAGAACCAGGTCAGCCTGTGTATGCAGGCTGCAGTAACTGACCAGTACATGAGATATAGGTTTTGGGTACATGTAGTGGGTTTGACCATTGCCAATAAATGTTTAACTAATTTTTATTGTATGGAATCCCATATTAAACAGTCCTTTCAAATAGTTTGAAGATAGATTTCTAGGCTAGGTGGGCACCTTAATGACAACTGCAGTGAAGATGCTTATACCTAAGGAAGCAAACCCCCAAAACCTCATGATTATAGAATGATGCCTAAACAAACCTCATTCTTGACTGTGTAGCCTGTATTTGATAGAACCGTAATGAGAATGTTAAATAAAAATGCTCATCAATCGAACTACCAAAGTCTCATGTCTAAAGGGGAGGAAATCACATGAAGTGAGGACGGACACAAATGCCCAAACATAGAGCATCTAGAAATAATATCTGATGACTATGTCTCATAATTTGCCTCTGTCCAAAAGCAGGAAGATAGACTAAATGATATTTTAAGGTCTTTTCATAGTAAATAATCCAGTTAGACTCATTGAAATGCTGATCTTTACAAATGTTTGGAGGGAGTTTAACACATCCAAAGGAGCAATGATCATTGATTAGATAATCTGTCTTGGGCTACATAGGGTTTTGAAGTGAATACTTCTCTCCAGCAATCACAGATGCAAGTGGCTGATTTCAAATTGACCCTTGTACTATATTTGTGGTCATGTTAAGTACCCATTCAGAGGTCTTAAAACATCCCAGATGGATAGATCTATTCTATTTTAAACAACATTAACAGAGGGAGATTCTACAACCTCAAGTTAAATATATCACAAAAATAGCTCTTATTTCTGTTGAACTATGCTTCTGCTGCTATTAATATTGCCTGAAACTCTAGAGTACTTTTGTGTGAAAAAAATTCAGAAAGAGGCAACATTTACCCAACTTTGAAGTGAGAAATCAAGTTATCTCTGAAAATTTAATTAAATTATGTCTCAATTTCATAGAAGAGTCATCTAGCATTCCCTGACTCTTTAAATTTATTTATTATGGAATAGAGAAAGTGGCAAAGAAAGAAGAAAAAACTAAATCACACAGTTTCTGGAAATTTAGACATTGCTGTAAACAAGCCATGGAAAATGCTTCCTGGGGCCTTAACAACGTACTATTGTCAAGGAAACATGTTTCGAAGAGACAAACTGATTAATTTCACCAGTGGTCATGAGCCGCAGCACAGCCAAGAGACATTACAGATCGACTGTAGGAGAAATCTATTACTTTTCCTCTGTGGCCAATGTTGTAACTGTTGAAATCATAGCTGGGAAGAAGTAAGCTCAATCATGTAGTTAAAGTGTTGTTTTAAACCAATTGGCCAATAATTTTCTCACTGAAATAAAACTTCAGCAAGCAACCCAGAGAAGTGAAGGAATTGCCCATCACAAAAGACGGTTGTCCCCACATTAGAAGCCAAAAAGATGCTGATTCTTAAAATCATTGAGGAAAGATTGCAATCTCTATTCTCAATGTTAAATAAAACACCTTTTCTAAAAGATTTAAAACAAATTGTTGCTCTTTGTAAATATTCTCAGAAGTACAAAAACATTTGCTATGATCACATTTATTTGCAACTGAAAAAAAAAGAAAATACAAAAATGGAGGCCTGGGTAGGCTAGAGGGTGGGCTGGGTGAAGAGTAGAGAAATGGAGAAGGTTTAGTCTAGGATTATTGCCCTCTTCCAGTTTACTGACAGCAGTTCACTGTGGGTTCCAAAATAAACACCCTTGCTCTATGTACTATATAGAGTGTTTTAAAAATGTATTTCCTGGAGTCAATGAATGAAGAACATGAATGGAATTTGATATGAAGGTTATCTCTGCGTGTGACATCTCACTCTTTCTGACTCTCACTCTTCTTCCTTAATGCACCATGACCTTTTAAGATAGGGTACTGAGTCAGAGGAAGACATGCTCAAGTGGAAAAGTGTCATTCCTTTCTTAAGGCATATATGCTGTCCTGAAGATACATTTTCCATTCAGCCTGCCCTTAAGCAGGGCTAGACAGGGGACTTTGGAGACCTCCCTATACATCTAATTCAAGCTACAATCTTATTTGAATGTCAAAATTAATATCTATATTGAATATTTTTAAAAATCAAGATTTTCCTTAATTTTTTCTGATTGTAAAATTCCAGAAAAGTTTATCAAAATCAAATTTCCTTTTTCTGGGAGAAGAGTTGGGAGAGTTTCCTCTGCTTTGCCAAGTCCGGAAACATAAACTAAAATCTGCTTCCTACATAATCCAGCACTGCCTTGAGCTTCAGAAATAGTGTTTGTCTCTTCTTAGATATTTCTTTGTCTAAATTTTCTCCTCAATAGAATGTAGGCCCTTTAAGGGTGGAGAATATATTTTACATATTTACTCGCAGCATCAAAAGTCTCTGGCATGTATTTAATACTTAAAATATAATTATTCAATTAAAAAGATGTAAGAGAATGCAAAAGAAGAGGAGGAGGAGGAGGAGGAAGAAGAAGAAATGGAGCAGACAAATGATGGAAAAGGAGGAGAGCAAGTGTCAGACAGGTACAGTATTACTGAATGAAGCATTTATAGGCACTAGACAGAATTTCTATATTTGGGAACCTCAAGCACACTAGAATCAAGATATTCCCCATTTCCCCCACAAGTAATCTTTATTATATTTCATATGTAACAACATTGTCAGTGGCTTTTGTCTTCACAGTCAGCTAATCTCATACTTGACTGAACCAGTGCTCTCCTCACAATGTATGAATGTGTCAGTAGCTTGCTCATCCTCTCCGGAGAATAGTGAAAGTATACCTTTAACTAAAATTGCCTACTTATTTTAATTGCCCACAGTCAAAACCTACAGAATTATAGCTACAATGAGGAAATTATAGCTATAAAGTTGTTTTATAAAAGTTTCCATTCCTTAAATGCTCTTGTTTTGAAAATGGCCAGAATTACCATCATTATGTTTCTATTTTGCTTATTCTGAGAACTGACAGTTCTGTTAAGATTAGAGGAAAAAAATCTTTTTCAAACCTTCATAGAAATAAGATATATATGTCAAACAGAGCAAATATTTCAATTTATTTAGTAAGTACCTAAGTTTCTTTCTGAACAAATAACCACATCATGGGTAAACTAAAATCATACTTTTCAAATATATATTATCAGGTATCTGAAATTTTGTGTATTACACCCATTTGTAAAGGTTGCATTAGGACTTTTATATTGGGTGACTGGCCATGCTATCTCAATTCCTCTGCCTTTATTTCAAATGTCTTTTCTTACTGTGCCATTTTAAATAAGAAAAGGTAGAAGATATAAGACACTGGCATGAATATATCCTCAACTATACATGACCAATAAGTTAGCATTTTTATTAATCCCTAATATTAATTTATTTTATTGTGATGTGCTCTAATTCAAAAAGTATAGTTGAAAAAGCAAATGATCACACTTATTGGGTATGACTGGTAGTTAAAAAAGTAAATATTTTATTGTTTCAAGCTATAGATATAAAGAGCAGAAAAGTTATATGTTTGAAACTTTTATTTGTTGATTGTAATAGAATGTGTTTTAATTTTGAAATTTGAAGTTCACAAGAAAATGCCATATTAATTCCATTCTGTCCCCTATCAGTGCAGCATATTATGAATTTCCTTTACCATTAAAGCTAGTTTTTTGTAAAGTTGCCAAGATATCTGGCACCGTTGCCATTCCAAATTAAGAATATGGTCTTTCAAAGCGCAAACATTCACAGAGTAAAAAAACTTTCCGAGGCAAATGAATTTCACACCACCCAGGAACAAGAAGAGACATGATACTTCTGTTTAGCTTCTTGGCATACATTAGAAAAATCTTTAAATAACCCTACTAACTGAATCAGCCTGATAGGCTGAATAGATGGTAGGTTGTGAGTTGTGATTTTTAAGGATGCCAGAAAGGACTTTTTAAATCCTCTTCCTTTCTTTCTAGTCCCCCACAATGATATCTGAAGCTCCTTTGATAACAACGAAAGAAGCCTGACATCTCATAACTACAAATACGTTTAAAACACAAAAAGTTATTAAATTTACAGTTAGATTTGCTTTCATTTTTTCCTGATTCTGATAAAGGACACCAAGGAAGAAACTGGATAGTTAAGAATGAGGAGACTGGGAACCCTAAAGACAAACATGGAATTCACATTTGTTCCTAAGGCTAATCTTGTACCCATCTCTTCAATATTTAAATAGAATCCATTGATATGTTTCTTTCTGCTAAAATATGTCCCCTTCTCGTTTTTGATGGCCCTGGAATTTATATGGGATTCTGAGCCTGTTCAGCAGCATTCCTTTGCCAACAGCCTTTAAGAAAACACTGTTATAAAGAATATGGATTCAATGTCACTATTAAACCCCAAGGTGACCTACCAGGCTGTGGAACTGCTGGGTGACCGCTTTGAGTATTCATTTATATAACTTGAAATGCACTGGGTTTGGTGACAAAGAAAGGAAAGCGTTTTTCATTCCATTTTGTTTTGTTTCTGGTCCATGGGCACTGAAGAAAGGCGTAAAGAATGGGCGAATGCCTATGCTCTCCTTCAACCCTCTAGGTATGTGGAGAGCAAACTGAGAGGTGCAATAGTGGCAGAAGCGCAGAAACTAATTTCAAGAGGTTTTTTTTTTTGAAATGCTGTCCACCAGCAGTGCTGCTCGGGTGTCAAGGTGACAGCATGCCACCCAGTGTTGAGTCAGGGTTCATCACCCTTTTCATGATTCCCAGGCCTGCTCTGACCTGGACAACTAATGGCTTTCTGAGCGGCAAGGGAAGCTACGTTTAACACATATGTCAGCATTTTCACACCTAACAACAAGGCTGCTTCAAAAACTGAGATATGGATAAAGCAAAGGCGGAACAGAAAAGGGAGAATAGGCAGAAACGTGGTACACTGGTTTGGCAGATAAATTCACGAGAGCGTGTGAAGAACTTTTGGGGATTTCTGTGAAATGCTCACTAGGTGCAAGAAATACCAGGGGAAGAGAGGGCTATTTGGAAAATAGAGGAAGAGGTCCAGTTTCAGCAGGCCAGTTGCTGAGAGTTCCCATGATATGGGAAATAATCCAGCACAGTCCATAAGATTTGGGGCTCTGGAGTCAGTCTCTAGTTTCAAATGCTGGCCTACTACTTAATAGCTGTATGACCTTGGCACACAGCAAGTTATTTAACAATCAGTATTTCACTTTCCTCATCTGTCAAATGGAAGTAATATTAGTCCCTACCTCACAGTATTGCTGTGAGGTTTTAAGGGTTAACACATGCAAAACAGAGGAGTAATAAGCAATAATGACAGACATTTGAGTATTATAATTTATTCCCAATTGTACAAATGATGTCAGAGACATCTGGAAACAGAAGTTAAGCAGCATCCTCAAAGCCAAAGAGATATTTCCTACTTCCTCTATTATTCCAAGTCAATTATAGTAGCAACTGGTACACATCATACAAACATCCATTCAAATCATGTAAAAATAAATAAATAACAGATGAAATTTATATGACACTTATTTGATTTTTGATTGGTGTATATTAATATCTTGGTGAATCATAAATGAACCAGGATTTTGAGAAGCTTGTGTTTGCAACTCTAATATTTTACTTAACTCTCTTGAGTTCTGAATTGATTACTAAATCTATATCTGTACAACCAGGCCTAGATAGTGAAAAGTATTAAAAATATAACAGCGTAATAAGTAGTATGTTATATAATATTAACGTTATATAATATTTATCTGCCAAAATACAGTATTTTCTATTTCAACCCTGATCAAACACATCTTTGGTGGTGTGGGTATGTATTTATGTATTTTCTTTTAAATCAGAGTTCAGATTTACTTGAGGACCCAAGCCGTTTGGATCATTTTGGTCTCCAGCCAAAGGTTCTCTGCTGACTGATTAGATGAAACTAATTAACAGGTGTATAATTCAAATGCAAATGTATGCAATAATTTGGAAATGAATTAATGGCTATAAAATAAATCCTTTCCTGAACAGAAAGGCTCAAAGAAGTTACTATTTTAGATAGATGTCCCACAAGTGTTTCAGTTTGCTTCTGGAAAAACTCCTCCTTCAGTATTTATGTAGATAGCCAAAAGAAAAATGCTAACACAGCCTCTGAATCAAAAACCACATAAATAACGTATTTATTCCCATCTTATCCTTTTCCTCCTAACCAGTATCTCTAGCTGTCCCAAGGCTTTCATTGTCTGCATGAGCCACTTCTTCCCCTAAAGGAAGAGATCAATCACTTGGAGGTCTTGAACTACTACTTGCTTTAAGACACGCAGGACCAATCCCCTGGTGCCAGTACCTTCCCATCCCCCTCTGTCACTATCAGAAGTCCAAACCCCCCAAATCACCTATTCTGTCTGGGAGGTCCCCATACTGCTCTGAACATCCCCTTATCTGTCTCCACTCTCCAAAATCTTTCTACTTTGCCCTCTGGAACTCAAAGTCTTTCATCAGTAAACTCTCCCACTTGTATCCTCAAATTATTCCTCACCTTCTTGCTGTAACTGACATCTGGATCCACAAATAGAGATATCTGTGTGCTCTATTTATGCAGTTCTATCTATGAACTCCTTACGGTGCCCTCAAATGGTAGGGGTTTTTGTCTTGTTTCGTTTTGGTTTGGTTTGGTTTTTTATCTCACACTCCATGTTTCTCAGTGCCTGAATGTAAAGTTAGTTTGCTCCTTTTTCTCCAAATAGTTTCTTCCTTATCTTTCCAAAATCCTAAGTCATTTGAAGTGTGTTTCATTAGGCTTTATCATTCATTCATGTTTTATGCCAGGAATCTACTTCTTAATCACTTTCCTTTATATTAGGCCATAAAATATGAAATGTCCACTTTCTAATCAAAAGTTTAGTTTATTATATCTCAAACAAGAAGCAGTACAATTAATCAAAGTATGAGCCTAAACTATCAACACAGCTTTGCTATCTTAACGGTAGCTTGTTTATGCTAGAAGTGAAGAAGCCTGGATAGCAAGTGGCAATGAAATTGTGAACGGCATTTTCCAGTTTGTTGAGAATTGAATATTTTTCCTTGCAAGATGTGGTTCAAAACCTGGAAGAAGTGGTAGTTAGTTGGTACAAGGTCTAGTGAATACGGTGGATGACAGAGAGTTTCCAAGTCCAGCTTCTGTAGTTTGAGCAGAACCGTTTGTGTGACATGTAATCACATGCAAGAGGATTGGCATGTCTCTATTGACCAATCTCAGTTGCTTAATCGCAAGCAACCTCATCATTTCATCCAATTGGTTGCAATAGACGCCAGCTGTAGTCAACTGACCAGGTTTCGTGAAGCTGTAATGGATAATACCAGCGCTGGACCACCAAACAGACACCATTAGCTTTTTTTGATGAATATTTGGGTTTGGACTGTGTTTCAGCACTTCATCTTTATCCAACCATTGTGCCAAATACTTGCGATTGTCAAAAAGAATCCATTTTTCATCACACATAACAATATGGTGTAGAAATAGTTCGCCTTTATGTTGTGACAACAAATAAAGACAAGCTTTGAGACAATTTTTCCTTTGATGCTCACTTAATTCATGCAGCATCCATCTATACAGCTTTTTTATCTTGCCTAAAAATGGTTCAATATTGTTGGAATAGTAAATCAGACCTTGCTGCTAATTCACACACAAGTTAAGATGGATTTGCTTCCACTACACCTTTCAGCTCATCATTATCCACCTTGGTCTCAGGTCACCTACATGGCTCATTTTCAAGATTAAAATCATCAGAATGGAACTTCTCACTCCATCAACATACTATACGTTCATTAGCCACATCCTTCCCAAACACTTCGTTGATATTTCAAGCTGTCTGCACAGCATTGGTTCCACAACGGAACCCATATTCAAAAATAAACACAGCTATCTGATTATTCTCACCAGAATCAGAAATGAACACTTCTGGAGAAAATCCTTACTATGCTGATTAGTCTCCCTTCAATTTAAGTCCACATTTCTCAGCACTGCTAGAACTATTCCATGGTTCTTCCCTCCAAAAGTTACATTCCCACCTTCCTTGATGACATATACTCCCCAAATCTCCAAAAACTCCATCTGTCCCACTGTCACCTAATAAACTTACTTATAATTCAAGAAAAGAGATGCAATCTAAGAGCTACCTCAGCTTTCCATTGCCAGTTCTTACTCGCTCTGCTTTTCCTTCTACAATACTGCAGATAGTCTTGCTGCTCAGATCTTTGCCAACCCTTCCTCTTGTGTGTTCGTTTCTGATGATTTTAATACATACATATTCATTCCATTTTGTCACTTGTATGTAGCATAGGTATCTCAAAATTAAGATGCCCAAAACTTAATATTTGTTTTTCTCCTAAAAATCTACCCCTCCTGAGGTCTTTCACATTTTATTAAATAGCAACCCAACCTATCCAAAATTTGGAGGCATTGATTCTCATCTCTTTCTTTTATACACCAAATCTAAGCTGTCAGCAAGTTATATCAGCTCCACTTTCATTATAAATCCAAAATCCAACCATCCTTCATCACCCTCACTACTAACATCCTGATAAAAAATATTAATACCAGTATTTCAGGCCTAAATTATCAAAATAGCCTTTAAACTGGTCTCTCTTCTTCAGTCCTTGCCTTCCTAGAGCTTACACACAAGGCAATGACTAAAGAGATGCTTTTAAAAAATTAAATCAGATAGTGCCTTCTTCTGCTCAAAATCCTCCATTGGCTTCTCACTCAGAGTAAAAGGCAAATTTCTTCCATAGGTCTACAGTTCAACATCCTAAATCATCTGGTCCCTGCCTCTCCTGGTCTCACCTGCTGCCATTTTCCCCATCCCCAGTTCCTTCACACTCATCTCCTTGCTGTTCCTCCATAATCCAAACACATGCCTCCTTCATGGCGTTTGCACTTGCTTTTGTTTCTGTCTGGAACTCTTTGTCCTAGATACCCACGTGAATGGTGCCCCTCAATTTCTTCAAACCTCTGGTCAAATGTTACCTTATTAAAACAGCCTTCTATGATCCAACTAAAAACAAATAGCAAACCTACCTCCACCTTCAGCACTCTCCATCCCTCTTCTGTTTTTACATTTATCCACAGCCATAATCAACATCTAACAAACTGAAGTACGTATTTATTTATTTACTGTTTGTCTCTCTATATATATATTACAGTGTCAACTCTATGTAGGCAAGTCTTTCTATTTTATTTTTGTGTGTGTGCTTCCAGCATCTAGACCAGTGGCTGGAACACAGGATGTGCTCAGGAAATTTTTATTGAAATTCATTCATTGGAGCAATAACACGGCCAACATGGAACTATTGTTACATACATGTGCATGTGTGTGCATGTACACGCACACACACATACATACAAATTTCTCCCTTCACCTAACTTTTGTCATTTCTTTAAAAAGCTCCACTATCCCCCAAGTTTCTCAAGTGGAGAATTTACCTGCAATCCTTGGCTCCTGTCTTCCTCCCACACCCTGCAAGGGATTTTTCAGCAGGTCATGTCTACTCTACTACAATCAGATCCCACATTACGTCACCTTCTCAGTCTTTACTGCCACAGCTCTGCTCCAACCTTTATCATCTTTCACCTGAACTCTTGCAAGGGCTTCCTCATTGCTCTCTACCCTAGTCTTAAATGTCCACACTGCAACCAAAATGACAATTCTGAAGCATAAATCAGAGCATGTCACTTTCCTGCCTCCCTGGCCTCTCATTGCAACTGGCATAAAACCTACATTCTTTACCTCTGCGCACAGGCTCAGCATTAATGCTCCCTCACTGCCTCCCGGGTCTCATGCCCCTCCAACCTCTACCACTCACTCACTGTGCTCCAACCACACTGTCCTTCTTTCTCTCCTGAACATGCAAAGCTCATCTCCACTTCTGTTCATTTGTAGCTGATGCTACTTCATCTTGAAATGCTTTCCCCAGATCTTCATATGGCTGCATTCTCACCAATCAAGTCTTAACTGAAGTATCATACCCTCCCAGAGGCCTTCCCTGACAGTTCTAACTAAAGTTACTGGCCCAGTACTGTCACTTTCTAATATATTATCCCATTTTTAATTGTTTCATAGCATATATCAGTTTGTGAATGAATGAATAAGTAAATGAATGAATTGTCTGTCTCTTCCACTCTCTCATTAGCAGTGAAATATAAACTTCTTAAGGAAAGTGACTATTCTGTGTTGTTCTCCATTATGTTCCCAGTGTTTAAAATAGTGTCCAGTACTACATATTCAGTAATCATTTACTGGCTGACTTCATAATGTCTACCAACATTTTTGAATGGTTAAAATTCACCTTTCTGTATTCAAAACATTGAGAGTATATAAAGGTGAAAGTAACAAATACCTATACTATGAGATAAAAAGATAAGTACAAAAATGATTGCATGCAAAGTGATATTCTCTATGTATCTCTCCACACTTCCTAAACACAAACTACATAAATTATTAGAACCCACTAGTCTATAAGAGTGAGCTATTAGGCTGTAGAGTGAGTACATTGCCCTGTCATTATGACATATGCCTATACTCCTTAATGTCTTTGGTTCCTGTCATTTTGAGAAATTTAAATTTCTCTTCACTAGATTCACTGCTTCAGATCTCTTCTTCCAGTTAATTCAAATTGCATCTTCTAAAATCTTCCCTTTTTATCACCATGACTACCTCACCACACTCCTTAAGTTCTTTCTCTGACTTCCTAGGTCTTAATAATTCAATTCGGAAAGTGCTTGAGTGCCTACAAGCACATAGAGTCTGCACATCTTGTCTCAGCCCTCAAAGCCCTGCGTCTTTATACCTAGTCTCTCACTGCTACTCAGCCCCCTCCATTTATTAATTCATATTCTGTTTTTCTTCCCGTTGTCTACTCCCATTTGGAGAGCACTTCCACTTCAAATACTGCAGCACTCTGCTCCCACCTGCTTAGCCAAACCCAAACTTAGTCCACTTAATAAATTCCTAGATAACAAATTATAGGTATAAGAAAGCAATTAAACCTCATCCTAATATAAGCCACCATGACATGAAATTCAATATTTGATGTCAGTCCTTAAGGAAATGTAATATTAATAGCAAGGTTCCTGTATAATAGTAATAAATATATTTAATAAGAAAATTCTGATTGAAAGATATTTGTACAGTGAGCAGGCCTAAACTTAACAATTTGAAACATTTATTTTTTAAAGTAAGATATGTTATCCCTGAGACTGTTTTCCTATTAAATTGCATATTACAGTCCAAAGATTCTGAAAAGTATTTTGAAGATATTATATCTACTTATAATATAAAGTTTTCCATTTTAAATGAGAAAAAATAAAAACATTATGATAAAATATCTTAAAACTATTTTTTCCCAATATTTAGAAGTATTTTAAAAGCATTACACCATTTAATTTATCACAGCATCCATTTAGGCAAAAAAAAATTGAATGCAAAATTCTACTATGTTCTAATTCAAACTAGAAATTTTGGATCTTACTGTTCAAAAGTTGCTCAGCATTCTGACACACGAAATGAAGAGATTAGTTCGACTTAATGATACTAAACATTTCAGTATATTTCTTAGGAGGTAATTTTTAGTTACCCTTTGTCTGAAATAAGAAACAAGTGAAAGAAAGTGAAAAATGAACAAAAATGAGTACAATTTCTAAATATAAGAAATACAGTTATAAATTTTACAATCTCAATCAAAATTTTAAGAAGGCAGAGTATTGTCATAGCCTAGTGTAACTGGAATTTTGTATGTAGAAGATTATAGAAACATTAATAAAATTTTTAAATCCAGGTAGTTGCAAAATACATAAAATTAAGGGGAAATGGTTAAGTCTTACGAAGTCTCAAAGGTTTATATAATCAACTCATCCTGATGAAACAGCAGAAGTTAAATCAAATGTCTTTTGCATAACTCTGCCTTTAAGACAAAAATGCTATTCAAACTTACTCCCAGTTTCTTCTACTGTTTAGGATACACTATAATAATTAAGAATTTTAATTCAGGTAAAATTGACATAAAGTAAAATGCACAGACCTAAAGTCTTGATTTCAGATACACCACATACACCCTGTAACCACCACCACAATAAAAATATCAAACATCTCTATTATCCCAGAAAGTTCCCAAGTGTCCCTTCTAGATCATCCTCACACCCCATAGCTGCTCCCATTCTGAATTGTATCATCATAGATAAGCTTTACCTATCCTTGCACTTTATAAAGTGGAATCATGCCGCAAGTATTCTTTTGTGCCTGTCTGATTTTTCTCAGAATGATGTTTTCCAGATTCACATGTGTTGCAAATTGCAAAAATAGTTGACTATTTTTTATTAATAGGTAGTATATCTGAGAATGAATATGCCACAGTTTGTATATCCATTCACTTGTTTTTGAAATTTTGGGTTATTTCCAGTTTGAGAAGATTATGAATAGAGCTGCTATGAACATTCATGTGCAAATCTTTTTGTGAAAACAGACTTTCATTTCTCTTGGGTAATAAATATGTAAGAGTGAAATTATTGGGGCAAAAGTAGGTACATGCTAATTTAATAATAAACTGCCAAACAGCTTTCCAAAGTAGTTATACCATTTTATCTTCCCACTGGCAATATACGAGAGCTCCAGTTGTTCCACATCGTCACCAGCATTTGGTATGGTCAGTTTTTTAATTGTAGACATTCTAGTGGGCATGATATGCTATTTCATTGTGGTTTTAATTTGCATTTCTATAACTAATAATGTTGATTTCTTTTGAAGTGCATATTGGTCATGTCTATGTCTTCTTTTGTGAAGTGTCTGTTTAAGTCTTTTGCCCAGTTTTTTTACCTGGTTTGTTTGTCATTTTATTACTGATTCATAGGAATATTTTTAAATGTATTCTGTAACTCTTTTGTCAGATTTTGTATTGCACGTATCTTTTCCCAGCATGTGGCTTACCTTTGGATTTTTCCAGCACTATTTTTTGACAAGCAGAATCTTTAAATTTTGGTGAAGATTGATTTACTATATTTTTTCTTTTATAATTAGTTCCTCTCTAAGAAGTTTATGCCTATCTCAGGGTAGAAAATATGCCCTTTTATTCTTATATTTTTCCAAATATTCTATGGTTTTGGCTTATATGTTTAAGTCTATAATCCAGCTATTAATAAAATTGGTATAAAATAGGGGTTGAGGGTTTGTTCATACATTTATATTAGTTATTAAGTGAGTTTTGCTGAGAAACATAAAAATGCCACATACCTAAGATTAGCACTTAAAAATTAATTTTTGAAACACTTTGCCAGCCTTTTTATTGTTGTTTAATGGAGCTCTTGTCTATAAAATTATAGTGAAAAGAGAAGTGGAATAAAAATGGTTCATAGGTCTAGGGAGAACAAACCATATGTGACATTTGCCTGTGACCAAATTTCACCTATTATAGGGAAATTTGCTGGGTACATACAGCAAGTCATAGGATGTCTCATAGGAAGGTCTCACACATCTTGGAGTCTGCATGTATGATGAGCTAATTACATCATCCATTGCTCTTATGAAATGCATTAGGCTTGACAAATGATTTGATCTTCTACCCAGACACTCACATTAGCAGCCATCTGCAAAAAGTGCAGCTGCCCATTCTGGATAGAGGATCAATGGCACAGATACTAGCCCTCTTTTTAATAAATATACCGCAAGCAATTTTTCAGGGCTTTCTAAAAACGCTACAAAATAAAATAAGAAAAAGCAATATCTTAACATATTTAACTATAAAATCCCATTATTTTACTAAATTTTTTCTAAATCTGCAATTTCTTTTTAAAAGAAGGTATGCAGCATCATTCTTGCTTTAGGGAACCATAATTTCCAATGTAATAAGAAGAAAATAAAGGCTGTATGAAAGAATTTTATCTTGCCCAAGGCCTAACAAAAGAAAGACTGTTTTTCTGAACAGTTAACAAAGCTAAGACAAAAGCCACACCTATTAGCAAAATCCAAAAATTCTCAAAATAACAGTTCATATTTCATCCTTCTCTAAAATTCTGTAAATAAAATCAACCAGGGAATAATAGTAAACATGTTTCACTTTTATTTTTATAAGCATAGATATTAATTGGCTCATGGCCTCACAGAAATCAATAAAATATTTTAGGAGAAACCAATACAAAATTTTGTAGTGGTGTCTATTGTCTCCAGAGAATTTACTACCAGAATCACTCACCAAGTCTAACTTACAATAATACATAAAAACCACCTGGATGCTTCTAGGTCTGCTTTCTGATTCAGCTGACATAATTATCAAACAGCCTTATTGATTAAATTCAGTCAGAGGCAGGCACAATATTTGATTAGTTTATTCTGCCATTATTTTCAATTAATGCCCCCTTCCTCATACTCCCTTCCATTAAAATAACTTAGGAGGTGAAGTGTGTAATGCTTCTCCTTATAGTTAGTTGTATGTTACTGTTTATGTTCCAGAGGCTTTGAGTCTTACGATTTTGAAGAGAACATTACAAAGCTTTAGCATTCTGAGCATAATGAATCTCTGAGTTGTGAATTGAAAGTCAGTATTAGAAAGCTACTAGTTTTACTGGTACTTATCAAAATATAATATTCCAGTTTTGAGATAATGCTTTGAGAATATTCTTGTTTGGAAAATGGTTTTCTTCAAGTGGATTTTATTGATTTAGCTATAAAAGGGTAAGAAAGATAGATTTCACAAGAATTATAAGTTAGAAAATTAAAGAAAAAACAATAGTATTTCTAAAACTGAATTTGTCTTAAGCTAAGCCTGTTTAAATTATAATAATCTGAATTTTAGCTGGAGATATATATATATTAAATTAATAGTTCCCATGACTTTCATGCAAATGAGATACTGAGTAATCAGATATTAACACTTTGAAAATATTTGTTTGTACAATATATGCTTTTGATACAACACTAATCTAAAGGATTTCAGAACAGGGAGCTAATTTATAATTTTTGTGATATTGGTGCAAAGTTTTATAGTCAAAGAAACAAAGTTGAGCAATCAGAAGTAATTAAAAGTAATTCTAATTCCTAATTGCTCCTCTTGGAAAACACTAAAGGAGAATCAACGTATAACTCACTTCTATAAAATTTTCTCTCTTTTTTTTCTCATTCCAATTAGTTGCCAATTTTCCTCACCTCTCAGCTTTCTCACATTTCACTTTCAACTCTTTCCCTTAAAACCTCCTTTCCTATCTTTCTGTTTCCTGATGGGACTTTCTCTTTCTTTTCCTTCTTCCTTTTGATCCCCTGGTATTCTCTTTTTCTCTCAAGACAATTATCTTTATGCAAGTTTATTCTATTGTTTCAGCCTCTAAAGATTATGCCAATCTGCATAGTAAATTGGTTAGGCAGGGAAACAGAGAAAAATCTGTCTCCTCACACATTCATAACTCCTGTCCCTGTTACATACATATCACCTCTCTTCAAGATATTTTAAGGTACCCATCATTATAGTGCACCTCACAGCTAGTAGTTATCTGTCAATCAGACTTGACAGAAAGACTGAGGTTAAGCAATTTTCTCAATTAAATGGAGGATAATAAGGAATTTGGCTTAGGGCTCTCTCTCCCAAATTAAAGTATTTCCCCAGTGAACACAAAGCCTCTCTAAGTCTTTACATGTACAAACACACCTTACTTATCTCCAAAACTGCTTTCACTGCCATTAATAAACTTTCTTCACTTTACCAAAACAAAGGATCCTGATTAAGAAAATTAAACCTGTATAATAATTTTGTGCAGTCACTAAACTGTGCAGCATACATCCGCTTTATCACAGGATAAGTAACGGTTCTGATCATGGCAGATTCTTGAAGAATCACTTTAAATTATACTACTTGATAAACAAAAACATGAAAACCAATATCTCAATATCTACTTGGGGGATAAGACTGTAGCTAATTTTGTGTAAAACATAGGGCTATTAAGTCTTTCCTTGCCAGAATATAAAGAAGGTCACAACTCAAAATAATCTATATAATTTTTCAAATTAGATAAGAATGAAATCTATGACAAAGAAATTATATAGTCTACTTCTAGAGAATGACCCCAGATAAGTAATTCTACATGGTCTATGCCAGGAACATCACACATAAAATCACATTTTATCAGTGTGGAAGACCCAAAGGACAGTAAATACCAGAGAAAGTTTCACCATCCTATGAAAGACCACTATAGTGCTATATTTGCCCAGGCCTAAAAGATCTTAAAGTTAAATATGATTTTACTACTACTAAAAAAAAATGTATGATAATAGAAGCATAAAATCAATGATATGTGTCTGGCTTCCAAAGTTAAAGATATATGAATTTTGAGTTTTCATTTAAAAACCATACCCTTCGGCAAGTTCTCCATGATAAAGTTAACACGTTATTGCATCTTATTTAGTCTCAATGTTCCTAACACTGTTCCTATAACAAATATGTTATTTATATCATATATTGCTGGTACTCAATGCCTGTTTGGCTTCTTCGAAGTTGTGCAAGCCCATAAGCTATCTATGCATAGCAGCCATGTCTGGCTAGGCTTTGTATATTCTTTGGTAGCATCCTCAAAGGCTGTTCAATAGTTACTGTAAAATTGAAAATATACTTTTGATTTTCACTGTCATGAAATGTTTTATAACTCTAAGTCTGAAAACTGTAAATATTTCTGATAGAAATTTTATGGCCTCTATTAAAATTGTTCGTTAGGTTTTTTTCTATTTTGTTCACTTTAGTTAACTCATATTTATATTGTTTCCTTTCTCTATAAGTCAGTTCTCTTCTAGTTCCTCAAGATTATCACACAATGTTTCTATATTTTCCTAGTACCTATTTTGCTATCCTGGCCCCCACCCACTAGCTATTTCAAACTAATTTCACTCTTTTCAAACTTTATACCCTTTCCCACTAACTTTTAATTCTCATAAAATACGTTTTTCTCATCATTCACAGAGAATAGAATCTGACTGTACTAGTCAAGGTGCAGTTTAAGCTGCTATAACATATAGGCCCTAAAACCCAGTGTTTCAAAAAGATACATGTTTATTTGCTTCTGACAGAACACTGCAAAGGTAGATAGGCAATCAGTCACTAGGCAGATTATCAAAAGTACATCTCTATCCACCTGTTTGGACAGTCTAAAAACCACAAGTCAACCTTGACTCCTCTTTCTCCTTTGGCTACTCCCCAACACAGTAATCATTAATTACCAATATCTTCTCAGTATTGCTAAAGATAACATTTACAATGTTCTTTACTGGTTGAACCACTTTGTGTGTATTTACTCCTTCATTCCTCATAACAACACTGAGTATCTGGTACTATCATTATCATCAACTTATAAATATGACACTGAAGCCCAGAGAGGCTAATGAACAGCCCAGCATCACAGTGCCAATGAAGTTGTGGCACCAGGATTTGAACTCAAAACATGACTCTGAGTCTGTGGTCTTAACTCTTAACCTCTACTAGAGACAGCTTCTCTATACATTCGATAACTCCACAAGCTGCTCAAATCTCCCCAATATAGTTTAGACCACGTTGTTTCTTCCCTGGTTTAGTAGAGTGACTTCTAACTAGCCTCTAAGCCTCCACTCTGTCCTCTCCAACCAGATATGTCCTGGAACCTACTCATATCAGCCACTAAAGCCAACTGTGTCCATTTCTTTTCATCTTCAAGTTCACCAACATCATATTGGTGACTTTAAATCAGCATGGTGGACAGATTTACACCACAAAAAATGAGCAAACACCATAAATCAGGGTTTTTTTCTTCCCCTAAAGAGCCAGTTTTTAAATATCTGTAAGCACACCATTCTCCAATTTATTCTTCACATGCCAGTCAAACATATTTTAATCCACAAGGTTAATTATGACCATTTGATCTACTTTTCAAACCCCATAAATGTGGAATAAATGTCATTTTTACGTATTCTTAGAAGGCCTTGAACTTCCTCATCATATCACACTGTACTACAATAGTTTGTTTACTTGTTTTTATTCACCCATTAGAATGTTCAAGGATGGAGAGTATTTCTTTCATTGTATAACTACCACCTAAAACAATGCTTGACACATAATTAGAGCTTAACAAATATTTGTTGAATAAATGACTGAAATAAATAAAAATGGTTTTCCCAAATACTTGCTAATCTTCACACTACTCCTCTTAAGCAATATCCTCATTACTCTTTATCCCTTGGTTTATGAACCATACATTCTAGGACTTTATGGGTTATAGATAATCTATCAGAATCCCCAGATCACACTTATAAAAAGTCAGCAATAAAGTTGAGTAGGCTCCTAAATATTAGAAATAGTTATCCCCATCAAAGTCACTGAAAATGCTCCTTTGCATTTTATTTGCTCATATTGTACAAATTTGGCTTGGAATAGAATTGCAGCCTCAGCTTCCACCTTATAAAAGTCTTCTGGGAAAGAAAGTAGTTCTTGACAGCTAGCTTCTGTAGCTGGAGAAATGCCACAAAAAATCTGAATATGCTGCCGTTCCTAAAAATAAAACCCTCTTCCTCATTCATGTAATTAATGTTGCTTTGGAGGCATTATTTCCACAGATGAGTACAGCATAATTAATGCAATGTACAAATCCTCTCTCTAACTAGAATTTTGACATAATCTACTCCCAAATTCCATCCCCTAAGAAAGTTAATAAAAGTGCACTATCTTTTTATTTATGTAAATTACATATACACCCATGAAATAGTATAGGGTTTTGTTTGGAATCACTTGTATCAGCATCTTAGAGCCTGCTTATTTCAAGTGGTAGCATTTTGACTCACTTCATTTTATCTCATATTGAAAATACTTTAACTATTTCTCAGCCCCTATTTTAACTTAGATGCTCTTCATTGATATAGTCCATTCAAATATTAAATAATTGTTTAAAACAAAAATGTACTGGTCATCTACTGTGTGTCTAGCCCTGTTTTAGGCATTGAGAAACCAGAAATGAAAAGGTCATAGAAGATTCCTCCCCTCAGGGAATTTATATTCTAGTGGGGAAGAAAGATAGTAGACATATGAACAAATGAACTACTTTCAGATAGTAGTAAATGTTATAACAAAAATAAAGACAGTATGATGGAATGCCAAGAGTTGCCAGGTCAGGGAGTAGACAGAACAGGGTGGGCTATTTTCCATAGGATAATCAGACAAAGTTGATCTGAAAGGGTGACATATAAATTCTTATGAGAAAAGGTTAGCCAAGTATATGTTAGAAGGAAAAGTATTCTAGGGAGAGGAAAGAAAAAACTCAAATACCCTTAGATAGACTTAAATATAGTAGGTTTGAATGACAGAAAGTCAGTAATGAAAGGGGAATGGTTATTTTAAACCACATGGTCTCCCACAATAATTAACTTTATTTTCTTCAAGAAAATACATATTCATAATTTTAATCATGAGCTTATTAAGCTACCAACATGAACACCCTGTGTGCA